>VZRQ01009416.1:3424054-3436393 GCA_013397975.1 Machaerirhynchus nigripectus | reverse complement strand
CCCGCCCCGCCCAGGGAGCAGCGGCCGCGCCGGACCCGGCGGTGAAGGGAATTGCCCGACTCCCGGACGGCTCCCACGGCGCAGCTCCGCGGCCGTGATTAGTAAGGGAACCCTCCGTGCTTTCCCCCCTCCGCCTCCTGCGGGGCGGGGGTCACCGTGGGTCCCTCTCTGCACCGACAGACACATGCTGTACGATGGGCGTGCACAGCGCCGCGGAGCTGCCGCAGGTGCGCGCCGTCCCGTCCTGTCCCCTCACGAAGCCGGCGGGAAGCGGCCCCGACGCCGCCAACAACCACAGCTCGGACGGGCCCGGGCAGGCATGCGGATTGCCACTGTTGGCCGGGGTGGTGAAGACCTCAACATGGAATCACAGAAGCACAGCATCAATTAGGTTGGAAAAGACCTCTGAGATCACTGAGTCCAACCTATGGTCTAACACCACCACGTCAACCAGACCATGGCACTAACTGCCACATCCAGTCTTTCCTTGAACACCTCCATGTATGATTCTGTGATTTTACAAGAAAATAATTCTTCAATTTTCTCTATAGTTTGCCAGACATTTTTATGGAAGCATTTTTGGAGATACATTGTGGTTACATGTTAACAAAAGAGTCTATCATAAAGTTCAAAATTACATTCCTTGACAAACCCCCAACCCAACAACTTTAGTGTATCTACGTATATTAAAAAACCTGTCAATACATAACACTTATCCTGAGCATATCTAGTAGTTTGGGTCATCAGATATGTGAAATACATTTGACTTTTACAATTAACTTGTACTTCTGGCTCATTTCTGGCCACAAGAGAAGTTCACCACAGTCCCACAACTACCCACCCTGACCCCCCAATCCTTCCAAAACTGGGAATGGAAGTACATAATCTTTTGTATATGGATAGCTATGAAAGCAATTAACACTTAAAGCTTTTATTTAACAGCTATAAAGAAAATTGGTTGCTGTCCATGAATCTATCCTCACACAAATAATATCCTAGAGTAAGAGGAGAGCCTGCACCAGTGCTGAGAGAAGTCATACACATAAGAACACAAAAGAGTTCTATTTAAAAATACATATACAGCACATACACTTAAGAATAGACAACTGTGCCCAAGGCTTGTACAGATTCACGTGTGTGTGGGCTCTAGTCTGGATTCCCAGAGCCATCAGATAAATAGGTACTTAAAGGTACACACCCCACTCCAAATGTTACAAGGGTGGGAAACAGTCTTAAAATGGACACTTTAGTCATAGAGTCCACTTATCTTACAGAGTAAAGGCTGTGAGAAATAAAAAATGAGATTTGATCACCCTGTTCTATAATGAGTAATCATTCTAGCGCTGTACTTGGGCTTTAACTGTTCCTTTTCCCCCCTTTCTTGAGATTTTTTTCCATATTCAGTGATGTTAGTCTCCGTGCATTTATTTTTAATCAGCCCTTGAAGAACACACTCTTCATGCCTGGATTCCACATCCAGTCTATTTTTATGTGCTTTTAACACACTCTCCAGAAGAATCTAAATCATGTCATTCGCACTGCACTCACCAGACTTAGCTGGATAGCTCCCTACCTTTGTGAAAAATCTGTAGTGAGACATGAGACATCTTGTGGTGAATTCTGCCCAGCACAAAGTTTATTTTCCCCATTTCTTTAGCACAATCTAATACCCATTACCATACACATAAAAATCGTGTTCCTGGAAACTGCATGCAGACACCCTCACACAGCCTTGCCCAAAGACCAAAGTCAACAGCAGGAGCAATGAGCACAAGACTCAGCCCTTCAGTTCTATTTGAGTGCATGCCCCATAGAAATGCTGGTGGCATATTTCTTTCAAAAACTAGCATTGAGGAAAATCAATCTTTTTCCAGAAACCAGCTAATAAAATAGTCCTGCGTTTTGCTATCACAAACCAACTTCTGTTTATAGATGTACCAATGAAGATACTGCATATAGCAATTAGAGGACATAAAAAGTCCTGTTTTTACAAAAGAGTTTTGCAGCTACTATCAAAATACCCAAATGATTTTGGAAAGAATCTCCATAACGATCTCTTTAGTGAATAGCAATGGGCTCAACTACAAAAATTTAAAGCAGAAAGTATATAAAAACGTCAATGAATTTTTTTCTTTGAGAGCTCTTTATATTTATGGCAGTTTCTGAAAATAATGATGAACTGTGTATTTACTTTTATACAGGTAAGACCTGCTCTCGCTCTGTGAACCCTTCTCCTATTTAAAAGATTTTTTTTCCCCCCTTAGAATTAGTTTGAAAGGCTTGATTTATTGCAGCTGACAAAGTTAAGTTAAAATCTGGATTAGATTCTAACTTGGACCAGTTGAAAAACATAAATGCACTTGATGCTTGCTACTGTTCTTTTCATAGAGGCTAATTGTTGTAATATATAGACTGCTATTTGGTATAAGGATTGGAAGGCACGGGTAAGGCAGGTCCAAGCTCCACAAGATACTTGGAATATTACAAACCCAGGCAATAATACCAAATATAACTTTATTCTAATATTCATAAACGCATTCCTATTGCTGCAGATGTACTTTATATGTATGACCTGCAAACCAGGGGCCTGCCTTCACACAGGTAGCTAATCAAGTAAAAGAAGAGGTAGCTTTTTATTATAATGAACATGATGTTTATTGCCTCCACAGTTGAATATGCAAACATACATTAAATCAAACATATAGAAGCATAAGAACACAATCCCCAGTGACTAATGCAACCAGCTAAATATATTCTGCAACTGCAGTGATATGCATGACAGGAGAATGGCAGAGAAAAGTCCAGAACCCACAATTTTTGTTTCAGAAGGCTATTCATACGTAAAATTGTCAGCTGAAACTCAGATAACTGACAGACTTGTTTTGAAATTAACTTCCTTGGGAATAGTGCCACTGATCTTAGAGCAAGAGTTCCTCTTATATTCCTCATAGGTTTCATCTTGTTCTTTTCATTTGCTACCTAATTTTAAGTGAGATTTCAGCTCAGGAGACACAATGTAGAGCAGGGCGGACAAAGAGAAACCTTAAACACACTATTTTGCAATACTTTGAAATCACGACCTTTATTAAAAAGAGGTATTTCCAGTTCCAAACCATATTCACTAACCTTTCATGTGCTTACATCACCATTGCTTATTCTATTTTCTAGCTATAAAACATTGCTCTGGCAAATGGCAGTAAAGAAACAGAGCCAACCCAACAAAGCCTTCTCAATGGGAAGGAAAATAAGAATTTATATCAAATCATCCCACTATTTTTATCTTTCCTGTTTACCTCTTCCATGCTTTATCAGTGTCAGCCGCTTGAAGCCCCATGATGGTTTAACTGTTACATCTCCACACTGCTACACTAATACACCAACCCAGCCCTTTCTGAGAGGAATATTGCATCTGTGTTGATGGCACAGCAGCAGGAAATAGACAGAATGAACTATAATCTCTACAGATATTTCTAAAAGACAACGAAAAGGAAATTTTAATTGATAAAGTAAACTGTTTAATGATATGCTGTGATATAAGTCCTAAAACCCAGGACATTTACTGCTAAAATTTATGCTTGTTGGACCATGATAATGCAAGATAAAAATAATTTCCTAGCAGCTGGAGCAGCATCAGCACAGAATAAGAAATGGGGGCTTGCCCAGAACACTTGCAGTGTGGTTCAAACAAGTTAGGCACCAAATACAAGCTTTTCCTATGGTCTTAGTATGTAGTTCACAGAGAGAGACAACTCCATTAGGTGACTAAGCTCTACTCCATTAGGGCAGGATGAATCATCCTCTGAAAATGTCATTCATTACATCCTAAGAAATACTAGCCTCTTATGATGCCACTTGCAAGGGCTGACACAAGATTTGATGACTACCTTAGACTAGCACCCATCTTTTAAAGGGCTGTAGTGAGATGTCATCAATTCTACTCTTAACTTTCACTTACACACAGATAAACTAGCTCCAAAATAGGAACTACACTTTCCAAGAGTCAAACAGGGAGAAAAAGGTCAAATTAGTAGCAGCATAAGCATTACTATTGTATTTTTATTGCAGTATTATGTAGAACTGGACCCTGTTTTTCATAGAAGACAACATTTTGCCCCAGTAAGCTTGGGCACTTCATAAAATGCACTGCAAGTATATGAGAGAGTGAGCAGATGGAGATTAAATGAATGAGGAGGAGGACAAGGCAGCAATGAAATGATTGAATCTGATATAATGAGCAGCAGTCACAGCACATTAGTTGCCTAGTCAATATTTACATCAATAATATAATTAATCTTTTAAAAACTGCTTTCTGTATTCAAATTAAGAAGTATTATTGCATGCAAATTCTTCATAGGTTATAAGAGAAACTTGAGATACCAGAGGGACACCATGTACCTAAGCCCTGTACATTCTAAGCATTAAAGCCGGTATTAGCATATCTACCACTATATTGTCATAATAAAAAGAATGCAGACACAGTTTTGTCAATGTGAAATGGCATAAAACACTTGTACTTGAAAGCTCAAATAATAATTATTTAATCTTACCTGAGGGAAACTTAGGAAAAAGCCTACCACTCAGAAAATTACTACCACAGCTATGAATTTATTTTCATTGATAGACACATTTTTAGTAACTGCAATGCTATACAAACTGACTGTAAACTTGGCAATCTTTGGCATAATTAGCTCAATAAAAATCGTATGACTAACCTCAGAATATGGAAATAAGCTTCCTCATCTCATTCACCCAGAATTCTTATAGTTTCTTTTAATGAAAGAAACCCACTTTCCAAAGTAACTAATGATACCTTGAAGGATTGACATAGCAGATTTTACTGCACAGTATTTGACATAGCACTAGCCTATTCATGGTGCAGTGTTCAGGTGGGGGAAAAATAAAAATCACAGACCTACCCTGTGCAGGACACTGTATGTATTCAAACAGCTGATTATGTACATAATCTAGGATTAGTTCAGACATTTGAACAATGCCAGAAGGTTTTACAAACCAGTTCAAAAACTCTCTTTACATATTACTGAATTAATTTCACTCATTTGAATATGACAGTTTTCTGCATTGTAGTTTGCCTTCTCCTTTGTACGTTTTTATTATAAATAAACTAATCAAAATAATTTATTGGCTAAAGATTCTGTACAGTCATTAAGGGGATACACTGAAAGTAAATGTTTGCCCACTCCTCAAGATTCTATGTTGTCAGTATAAAACTCTCATTAAGCTGAAAACCCAGAAGTATGAAGGAAGGAAATGGTGAGCCCATCAAGACCTTTCTGGGGTCCCTTGTGCTCTCACTCCCAGTTTAGCTGCCGATAGAGACTGGACCCTATCAGTCCCCAGTGTTTTTACAGATACTATAGACACAACAGCTGAAGTTACCAGAGAGATGGAGATTAACTTCTGTTTTAACTGAAGGAGACCTTGCTCATTTGCAAGAAAACTTGTGTGAAAAATCAGTCCTTGTCTACTCATAGGCTGGCTGTTTCAGTGGCCAGGGTTGCTGGTCTCTAGCTGAATGAATCCACCCCCTCACTTTTAAGTTGCACACTTAAAGAGAAGTATGACAAACTTTTAGCTCTGCATCCTTGCTATCATTATCGTTTGCTAATTCCATGACTGTAGAATAAAATGTTTTGTGATACTAAGGAGGGGAAACATAAAACCATCCAAAAGTGTGTAAAGAAATTAGACTCTCACTTTGGCATGGGACTCTGCATGGAACTGTGAGGTCTTCCTTTCATGTCTAAAGATTCCTCAATTCAGTGGCAGTTACAGAGTAAAACTTGCAGAGACCTCTCTTTCCTTACCCAAGCTTGGCCCCTAGCAGTTGTCTCCTGCACAGGGAAGGCATACAAGACTTCACTTTCAAGCACAAATCTGTACGTAAGATTAAATTATCCCACTTCCTAACTTTCTTTCAGAAGGGAAAGACAAATAGATTAATATAATAAATTATGCACCAAAGTCATGGAATACTTCCAGCTCTGGTAGTAGTTTAATGTATGCAGCTCATGCTGGCAGGAGTCCAGCACTTCCTCTGTAACAGTTTCTGCTGGGTAAGCTCACACACAGTTGTGCTGTAGAACTACTTGTGTTCCTACAAATTATACCAGACATTTCTCATTAGCATTACACCTGAAATCCCATTCCTGAGCTGGACGTTACTCGTTACTTCATAAAATTACAATGAAAAGCATAGAAAGAGCAAGCTCAGGATACATTTAGGCAGTGGTTCAATGGAGAAAAGGAAAAAATCCCCAAGCCCTCAGAATTTACCAAACACAATTACAAACAGTATCCATTGCTACCAGGTAATTTTTGAAGAAAACTAGAAATAGAGATTATTTTCTTAGATTACTTCAAAAATTTTAAATATTAAAAATATTTAAAGTCCTGTTCATAATAATCATCAGACCCACTCTTTGGTACCCTGGTGTATCCCTCAGCATTCGCAGCCCGTGGGGCTACAAGAAATGTGTACCACACATTTCATTTGACACCAAGCCATTCAAAAGACATTCATATTACATTCATGTTTTCACTCATGTTCCTCTGAAAAATGCCCTTCCTTTTGCAGCTTGTTCATGAGGATACAGCAAATACAGAAAACTCAAGAAAGAGGAAAACCCAGGTAACAAAAACCAGCCACAAAGACAAAGCATTTGTAAGCCCCGGGATTCTGCCATGAATGATACCATCAGCAGGCCATTGAGGACACACCTCACAGGAATTTCCTGGACTGGTTTGTTTCATAAAGCCACACTTTTCATGCCCCCCTTAGGACAGACACATCTGCACTTTGAGGAGCCCCCGCCTTCTGCAGAATATCTCCTCTACACTATCCTTTTTGGACACAAGGCTAAGGTTAGAGCAGGATTAAAAAGACAACCATTTTTAAGGTGTTAGGCATGCTCACACTGAAATTTGTATGTTTCTCCAAGTGACTGGATTCCTACAAAACAATTGTTGCAAGAAGCATTCATTTCCATCAATCAACATTCAAATACTTTCCTCCTATCAAGGTATCTTACCCTTGGGAATATATTTAAAACTTCATTTACAAGGCTCTGAGGAACCTTAGTGAAAAGTGAGGTCAGCCCTGCTCTAAACCTAAAATTTTCTCTGGTTCTGTGAATTACACTTGATTTACTCCAACCCAGAGATTTACTGTCTTTAATCTTAATGGTTACAATCTGTTCTAATGGCAGTTCACTGAAATTATTGTAATTCACTTGATTATTGTAATTCATATCTAAAAATAAAACCATATTTCCTCTAAATTGGTTAACTGATACAAAGTGAAACTGCCCACCCACTTATCTAAAGTGGTAGCAAGAAAGATAGATCTTAATTTTCCACTTTCTAAAGAGACAGTAGTGTGTGTGTACATATATATATATATATATTTCTATGTGGGTATATGCTCCAGTAAGGTCCTACATAAAACCTGTTACAGAATTGGTTCTTAAAAAAATAATCTGAGAGACTATGCCTTTGACTTCATCATGATTTCTCATCGTAAGTACCTTGCAGGAAAAAACTATACTGTCAAGCATTAGCAGAAGACTCATGAAGGCAGCAAGAAAGTAACTCAAGCATCAAAAAGTCACTCCTGAGAGAAGGCAACAGCCTTTGCAGGTTGAGAAGTGAAGCCTGAACTGAAAGTAACAGCTGGAAAACTAAAGAGCCATAATAATGATAAAATAATAAATAAACCAGCTTTTGAAGATTCTTTGTGGTAACTTGGCACTGTGAATTATTAATAACCAAAGCTTTCAAGCTCTGCTAAATTAACTTACATAAGAGTGCTCTCCTCATTTGAAAATATTCTGTTTAACAAGTTATTAGGCTAAAGGATAAGAAAATTATTAGATTAGAATATGTCTGTCACTGATAAAATAGGGGACACTGTCAAATTATTATGTAACTAAATATATGCTTGTTTGGGTAACACACAACTCTTTACTTTGATCACTGCTTCTGACAATCCTTACTCATTCAATGCCTTATTTGTCCAGCTGGCCAGCTTAACTACAGACAACAGACTGTACTGAAGGAAAGAAGTGGCAAGTGATCACGTGGGAAAAAAAGATTAGAGAAGGAAAGGTGGGGAGCAAGGGATTTGTGAAGGGTACATTTGCAAAGTTGGCAAGAACATCAGAAGTTGAAATTACGTGTTTCTTGTGGGAAAATACAGTAAGTGGGGGATTCTGGAGGCTCCTGCCAGAGCAAAAGGATAAAAAGGTAGCAGCTCACCAACCCATGCAGGTGACCAACTTGACAGCACGACAGTGCGAGGAGAGTTTGATTCTGCACAGGCTGCCTGGCTCTGCACAGGCCTGGCAGGTGGTAGAGGGGTAAGAAGGCTGAATCACTGGGACAGAACCAAGGAATATGAAATGTCTTTGGGATTCATTCTGGGAAAATATTAATTAATATCTACCAGAACTAAGATTCATATATCATTTCTGTTATGACTGCCTAGTGACTACTTTTATGCCCTTAAAGCATCATGCAGTTTTTACACTCTTCATATTGCCAGAAACTATCATTTTTAGAGGTATAAAAGGCTCATTTCCTTTGAAGTGACTGCTCTGTGGTAAAGCTCTAAATGTGGTACAACTAGCTCTGAAGTAGAAAGACACTGAAATATTATTAGTGTTTGGTCTTTCTCCCCTCTCCTATAAGAATTCTGCTGATTTAGAGAAATTAAAATCAGTAGGAGACCTGAGAAAAGAACATAAGGGCTGCAGGATCATATTCTTCCTAAGCTGGCACAAAAATTAACCTTTGGGAAATTGAGTGGACATTCACTAAAAAGATACAACTACCCTAGGGCACATCATTTTTATGGCATTAACCTTTTCTTCATAGAGCAATGCCAATATCTAACATGCTGCATAGTGCTTCTACAGTGACTAGACAGCACCCAAATTGGATTTAAGCAAATTATTTAGCTTATTAGGCATCCTAATGTCCAGTATTTAATTCCATTAGGAACAATTAAACTTTCAGCTAGCAAAAACAAAAAAAGAAAAGTAATCCCACAGAAACAAGAACAATATCAGATTTCTTCCAGATGACCTTGGCATTAATTATACAGCCAAAGCCAACAGTAAGTTTAGGGAAATCCAGGTATGATGTATTATGTACAACTTTAAACAACGCATATCATCCACATAGGTTTTAATCATGCACTCTCCAGTCTATACCACAACTTGCAATAATATTGCAACTAGCAGCTCCAGAAACACGGATAATGTAAACGGAGATGTAGAGCAGATTTTGTCACATAATCCTCCTCAAAGACAGAAGAAGTCTTGGATGGAGAAACTTTTATTGCTGTTGATACCCAGCAATTTAATTCTGCACCAGTATCTGAATCTCACTAGTTTATACAATGAATAGATACTTCTACGCAATGTTTTCATTTCAGTTTTCAAGAAAAATATCACCAGTGTGGATGTTTTAAAGAATTATAGAGCAATAAAGCTTATAAACTAATTGGTGTAGTTATGACGTGCAAGCTCTTAGAAAAGACTTCCACTGTTTCAAAATATCCCTAATCATACTGAAAATATCCCACAGAGAAAAGTTCAACTACATGTTCATGTCACATAGGTACACAACTCACTATGCTCTCCCTTCTAGAAGAGCCAGTAGAAAAGGTAACCACAATGCATTCACTGGGTACCAGGAATCTTTTCTCCCTGCATTTCTTATGGTCAGGGCTGAAAAAGTCATTTCATTACAGAGAAGAGCAAAAATCCTGGGAACTTCTTCAGGCTTCAAGACAATTCCAGAAAAACAATCATTCATTAGTTAATTTCCATCAGAGTATAGCTGACTTGGACCCTACTGTCCTTAACACCTTCTCTTCTTGCCTTTTTGTACTTTGATCTGTAAGTAAAACAGGCACTATAAAACAATACAAAGCAGGGGAAACAGTACCTGCTTCTTGTTATAGGCTACCACAATCAGTCAGTGCCAGCAGGGGAGGATGAACAAAGAGAGGGGGTGGCTCTTCCTGCACTGCCTGGGGTGACCAACACAACACTCACGCACAGGACATGTAGGTGCATCTGCTTCTCTGCTACACAAGTCTCAAACAACCTGCTAATGTGCAAATGCTTACTAGGGTATTACTGTTACTTACCAGAGCTAAGCTCAGAAATTGATTGGGAAGACTACAAATAAAGAATATTTATTGAATTACTGTGCTTTATCCATTTCAAAGAAGTAGAAGCTTTCCAGTGCCTGCCTTGTCAGTAGAAGACATTAAAAGGTTTCATTAGCACAGTTGGTGCTTTTCATCAGCATCAGCTTGTTCTCTCTCAGTTGTATTGCTCTCAGTGAATGATTAATGTTGAAATCCTCTTCTCTTTGAATGTTTATCATCCTTTTAGATATGGTTGGAAGTTCAATTTTTCAGGGCATTGTCAAATAAAATGTGTTGGTGTTCTTGAAACTTAAATACTACACAGATAACAAGAGCCTCCCCTGTTTCTAACAGCAGGCTGTTCCTTTCTAGCAATGATGGAACAGATCTGTATTTTGGCACATATATTTTTCATTGCAAAGCATTACTAAAATGAATAACAGAAATTAACAACTGAAAAGAATTGTGAAGGAATTACTTCCAGGAAAGGGTAATTTCAATCCAAAAGTCCCCTAAAGGAACAACACAGTAAATGTAGGCTAATCGATGTATGGCAATAAGTTTCACAAAGATCAGAATCTGGGTTGATAAACTTTGCTATGTTCACAAAGGAAAAGAAGAGTCTATTGGAATGGAAAACTCTCACGCAGTTTCCCTCCATGCTCTTTGACAGACAATTTATACATCAAATTCTGCAAGATTTTAAAAGGACAAGTGATTTTTTTTTACTTGGAATGGGGTTAGAGGACAGTCAGTCACAAGAGCTGTTTTGTAAGAGGATCTCTATAACATCCTGGACATATTTAATGACAAAGACTTCCTAAGCAATTCACTTCCTAGTTCAAAACTCATGTATTTCCCTAAGCAACTTCTTTGTGCCAGATGCCCTAAGAAATATGCAGGACAGTCAAAAGTATATTTTCCCTGAGTCAAAATGAGCCAAAGGGCTACTTTTAATTGAAGGAGCAATTCTAAACCAAAGGCAGTCAAAGTCACTGAAAGCTATGGAGTAGGGTTTTCAGCTCTAGTTTACTTATTTATTTATTTTCTATTAAATTTCTGTATCACTTTAATTCCATCCAAAACTGTATATATTTGGTCCTGTCCTGGTGTTTTGCATTTATCTACTGTATTTAAAGCACTACACTGTTTTGAAATGGTTTTCCTTTCTTACAACATCCTTAAGAAAACAGCTGAATATATTTTTAAATTATTGTTAATTTTTTTACTACTATTTTGGTAGAACTGCTATCATAATCTTTATGCTTTCTGTAATCCCTTTCAGGACCCACATTTTGCATTCAAATGGCTATGCAAAACTTTAAGAGCTAAATCATGGGACGAGATCAACAATATGTAAGAGTATTATTAGAAATTATTAGAAATAAATCTGCATAGCACTTCAGATTTTTACTTCCCTGTTCATGTGTTGTTTCATGTCACACCAAAGAAAAAGAAAAATCTTACTCCACACCTAAAGGGGATTACAAGTCTTGGAATGGAAATAAATACACAAATAAATGAACACCCAAAAATTACTTAGTAGCAGCAGAAACTGTACTTTAACTCTGTTCATCTAAGAGCAGACTCCAGTACACATATCTAGTATTTCACTTCAGTGCAATATCTTTAAGGTCCGTTAAAAAAAAAAAAATCTAGATTGAAAGAAAAAATATATTTTAAGAGTTATAATATTCAAATATAGTTCATTTGAAAAGTTGATGTTTTGAAGGCTGGCTATTTTGATGGGTGATGTGAAATGCTCACTGTTGGCTTTCCAGTATCACCACAAATTCACACAACTAGTTTCAGCCTCCTATGCTAGAGGGCTTATTGGCCAGTTTTTAAAACTGTTGAAAATCTACTTAGATATTGGAAACAGGAAAAAAAAAAGGAGAAGACAATGGTAGGATGAGAAAAATTGCAGAAGAGAGAGATTATAAATGATGTCCCTCATAGGCAGCAAATAAATCCTTAGAATCCAAAGGGTAAAGGAGAAACTAAAATTGAACTCCTGCTGTTGAATCAGCTCTAAATATTCTGAGTCATCTTGATTCTCAGCTATAAAAAAGCTCCCAATTCAGTGGAGAGTAAATTGCAAAAAGAACTCTGCAGAGTGTATATCCAAGGCAGAGAGAAATGTCAGTCAGGGTCTCCTGAGA
>VZRQ01009416.1:3343503-3423999 GCA_013397975.1 Machaerirhynchus nigripectus | reverse complement strand
CCCCACCCCCCCCAAAAAAAACCTAAAAAGGACAAAGCCTATCAGTGTAGTCAAGAACAGTTCATAGCTCTCTGCTAAGAATTCAGAAGTTCCTTGCACATTAGCATAATTTTCACAAAATTTAGATATGTGGTGGATGACACATCTGCAATGCACAGAAGTCAACATTCTCACAGGTACACACATTAAAGCATCTGCCCACTGCCAGAGTGAGTAATAGTCTAATTCCTTCATTCAGAAAAGGTAAGTTTAGGAATTTCTAAAAGCTACTAACAGATGAAAGAATTATGCCTACTCCAGAGAGTCGAGTGAGTATGCTTATAGGCACAAGTGGAAAAAGAAGTGAAAGCCAGAAAAAAACACGTAATATAGACTGTTTAAATTACTAAATGATAGCAATACACTTGACTATTCAAATGTGAGAATTCCTAAGCCTAAAACTGCAAAAGTGTGGAAGATGAGCAAAAGCTTGCACCTGGTGATATGAAGAAGTTGCAAGTTGAGACCGCTAGGTTTCAGGTAGTTAAGGCTGAGTCCAGCAGGCAGTCAGACTGCCTTGTCCCAGCTACTTCCCTTAGTGAGAGAGAGCAAAGGCTGCCTCACAGCTGCTACCTGGACATCTGTTTTCAGCATACATGTTAAAAAAAATACTTCACTTATCAAAAAATGAGTTGAAACATCTCAGAGAAAACAGAAATAAATCAGGCTTTGCATAAAAACATACAAGGTAGGGAAAACTCAGGTTAAAGGAAAATTGAACAATACTTTCTGACAATAACTGGCCTTTGGAATCTATATATATTGTCTGTCATAACAGCTTCATGAGTTGGAACTGCTGGAGAAACTAACTTCTTATATTGCATGGCTTTTAGGAGACAAATCCCAAAATCTAATGCTTACATTAACTTCTTTAATGTACAAGGTACTAGCTAGAAAACAATAAATAAGCAAATGCAACAACATACCACTAGAATTCAATGATACAGAACACAAGTATAGAGTGCATAAATGATGCCTTGAACCAGCAGAAGCCCTTAACAGCAATAGAATGTGACAGATGTTTGTGCAGCTCAGGTTCTGTACAGCTCAAATGGGCAGATTCAGGTTTGAGCTTGCACAGTCTTACAGAACTTACATTTTATTTCCCTCCAGCTTGGATAAGAAGAGATAAACTTCTAATTCTATCCACTAGGATCAACAGATTAAATGAGGTTAATTTCCTTGAATTAGACTAATGAAAGAATCTGAAAAAGAAGACAGAATACCCAGGTGCACCTTTTCTATCATTTGTGAATCGAATAGGACAGAAATTTTTGGAAATATTGTGAGTAGTAGCTTACAGGACTGCTCAACAGAGAAAAGCTGACACTGAAAGGTACAAAGCTTAGTATCACAAGAAGAATGAAGCAAACAGAGACCCTGGTTTTCTTATCACTGACATCTGCTTAGATAATTTCTCTCACAAAGTTAGAAATTAATTAGGAAAAAATTTCACTAAATATTGTTTCAAAGGGCAAGAGCACAGAAACTAGATCTACTGGTTATAACATGGTTGCTTAGCAGAGTTGAGCCTATGCTTGTGAGCAAGCTCTAAGAAGCGCAGAAAACCTAGTTCTGCCTTGTTGCAAAAGAGAAACTCTCTTAGTATTCTTCTAATGTAAATCACTCTGACTTCCACCTTTTCTTTTACTCCTAACCTGCAGGCTACTCATGAAAAAGTAGTATTTTTCCGAGGAGAGTGACATAGACCTTGACTAACATGCATGTAACTATTGCCTGCTGTAACTTCCAACAAGCACATTCCCATCTCCTTCCTGGGCTGAAGTTCTTACGGACCATCATACAGCTTTCACTGTGCTGCCACATGCTGTGCTGGCCCTGCTCAGCTCCCAGCCACAAGTGCCAGGCCAAGCCCTGGCTGAGGGCTACGCCCCTCTTCACCCACTGCTGGAGAGCTCAGGAGAAAGTGCTGCCAGGACATCAGTGGCACAGAGAGCAACAGCATCTCAGACACACTTCCCCGGGAAGTAAGCTAGGACTTATGTATAGTCCTGTGCCCCAAACTCATTTACACCTGCTCAAATATTCTGATAGTCAAGCAGATAGGCTGGCAGACTTTCAGAAAAGCAGATTTATACCGTGGCCCATGCAAAAGAGATACTTGAAATACAGGCTGGTAAAGCCACACATTAGTAGCCACTTAATTACTATTGTGCCTCTGCAAATAAACAGTTTCTCTGACAGATAGTCCGGTCCCGTAAACTGCAGACACATCAGGTGACTCCAAGCAATCACCACCAAATGAATTACCACTGTTGCCAATAGCACCTCATGGCTGCTATTTCCTTTTAATGATAGGGAAGAAACATAATGAGGCTTTTAACGGAAGGCTGCATACTTTTCTTATCCAATTACTTTAAAAAAAGAATTACACCTGATACAACATTTGGATCACCTCTTGATCCTGGAGAACAGTGATAATAACAAGATAATAAACCTGCTACAACATATTTGTTGTTTTCCACCTGTGTATCTTATCAAGTGTGGGTGTAGAATTCTTATTCTGATTTTCCAAATTATGTCACAAATGGAACACGGCTAACTGATTCCCCCCAACACTCAGGAAGAGAAATCATGTTTCCTAATCCCTATCTACAGGTCTAGTTGCTCTGTACCATCTCCCTAATTAATTTCGTTACAAACTTACATAATAGCATCATGGCATCATCAGAGTTTGGATCCCCTGATGCCATTAGATTTGATGATACAGAGGCCCTGAGTCTTGCTGCTGTCTCAGTGTGACATAGCACAAGCAAGAAAAGCCAGTGGATCTGCAGTGATTTGTGTCACAATGGATCACAAACATCACTTGAAAACAGTGAACATAAATTGCCAAGTTACAAAACTTGCTGAAATTATGTGACAGAAATAATGCCAGACAATGAAGCAATGTTCTATCCACATGGAAATAACTTCCAAAATGTGCTGATAAAAAACCCCAAACATCTTAATTCAAAAGGCAAAGAAGGCTCCATGACTCCATGGAAGATGAGAATTTCTTCAGGAAAGGTCACTTAAGTCATAATGTTTACACCATAAAAAACTTCTGCTTGACATGCTGCTATATTCTCCCACAATTTATGACATCCCCCACTCTCCATTTGTCAGATAATTCTAAATGTATCACAGAAGGATCTGTGTATCCCACAGGAACCAAAGCACTGCTTTCCCAGTACCAGTATGAGGTAAGGAGATAGGTACCAAGACGCAGAGTCTAGGAATTAGATTCACAGGGAAATCCTAAAACTCCTCAAGTGTTACTTCTGAAGTCCAACACTAAGGACCACTGAAATCCTCAGAACAGCTGATGGCCTGAAATCAGTTAGGAATATTGTTAAGAACAACAATGCCTAATTGCCCCTGCAGTAAGGCCCAAGCGGGAGCTCAGTGCGGTGCGTGAGTCTGTGGCTGAGCAGAAAATCGAATGCAAATGCCCCACTCTCACTCAGACTAAGAAATATGCATCTGAAAAGGTTCCACTTTGACCTGCAGTGCACAGATTCCAGTGATACCAGCGTGCACATGCAAGCCAGGAAAGACTGTGCTGAAAATACAGCTTAATTTTTTCCCTCAGGCTCCCTCATACCAAGTCAGCTGGCAGCCTGAGAAGAGCCATCAGGGTTTTTCATTATAATTAGCATGCACTAAAAGATAAGCAAAATGGTGCTTGAAATTTTTGTGTGAAGCAAATGTTTTGGATGTAGAAATGGCTTAAGAAAAACAGAACAAAACCTCTGCCAATATAAATAAGCACACCTATCCCAAACTGAGTTACTCATGTAAAACCTGCCCTGTGGAGAGTTACATTCTCCTTCATAGCAATATTTTATTGGGTTCCACAAGATATGTAACTCTTAAATGTAAAGTGGTTTAGGAATTAAAACAATTCTAGACTTATAGATATTATTAACAGGATGTAATCCCAAAATTATGGTTCCAGCTCGGAGGTAGTTCACTTCCCTGTATTCTGGCACTTCAGAACATCACAAACACTTAAAATGAAATTGCAGGCATAGGGACTCCCTTCATTCCCTCTCACGAAAGAATAGAATAGGGACAGGAATTTTGTTCACAGCAGTCACAAGTGATTGCCAACTAACAGAGAGCAGCCTGTAAACATAAGCATAAATAATTTATTGATAGTTGCTGAGAGTATTTTATTGAAAAATACACCCAAGAACTTTGCAATGTACCTACGACATTTTCTTACCTCAAATAATACGGAGCATGGCAACATCATGTGGCTTCTCTGAGACTGACACCTGCTGCTCGAAATCATGTTCACCTGGGAAGGAAACACAGGATATTGTGTCCATCTGTGAGAAGCTGGCCTTGTTTATAACAATGTGCTGACAGCAAACTAGAGAAGACCTGCTTAAAATGCAGGTTTATACCAAAATAACAAATGGTGAGCATTACATCAGAGGACTGTTCATGTGCACTTCTTTATTCCAGTATGAAAGATCTCCAAGTTAGTTTGGATTTTACTATTTTGTTTCACAGATTACAGCCATTTTTGTTTCAAATAATAGTATCTATATGAAGATTTTTAATTAAAATTGTACTAATTACATCCCTGCATATGTCAACCAAAAAAATCCTTAATCTCTTTTTGGCAGAGTTTTTCTAATTCTATTGACTTCAAAGAAACTTAAGCATTTTATAAACAAGAGGACTTTCCTGAAGAAGCATTAGTTGAAGGCTTAAAATTTTCAAAATTTAAATTTTAATCTATCAGGCTTCTACAGAAGCATGGGAATGCAGGACTAAAAGGAAGTACCAAGCTGTGAAGTTGTGTCTTGCAGTCTCAGTACAGTGAAACTTTGGTTCTTAAGGATCCACAGAATATTTATTCTCAGTGCTGCACCTACAAAAACTTTCCTATTCTCTTGCAAGAAAATTAGTATCTGTTGATAAAATTAAAATGAAAAAAGCAATAACAGCCTAAAAGAAAAACCTGCACTACTAATCTCTGCTATAGGAAAAAGTAGAGCAGAAAACAGAGTACTGTGGATGTAATGATACTAGGAAACAGCCCATGACTGATACAGTAAATTGACAAAAATCTCTAGAGAAGTTAGAATCTTCAAGAATTAGAAAACTTCTAAATGCTGGGTAGTCCCTCTAGATTGCTCTCTTCTTCCTTAAAAACATCCCACATAACCAATATAACCACTGTTTCTCTGATTATTTAATTTTTAAAACTCTACTTTAAAAGCTTCCCTCTAGGCTCTTCCTAAAAGATACTGAAATAATCCATTAGCTGTCTTCTGTTTTTCCCAGCTGTTCTCCTCACTGTTATTCATTTATGTCTCACCATTCACCCATTTTTTATGCTCTCTCCTTCTGGTTTCCCTGTGTTCTCCCTCCAGTTTCTCTTTATCCTTTCTCTCATTCAGTTTCTTGCATGTAGAACATCTTTCAACATCTTGCATCTCCCTCTCTCTGTCTTCCACAGCCTCCCAAATTCATCTTTGATTCCCCTTCTTCCTCTGATGCTTTATTAAACTGCAGCTGACTTTTTCTCCCTCTCATGCCCTGCCTGAGCATGTGCATATTTCACACAGGGCTTGGGGCTCAGCAGTCCAGGAGTCAGCACACTAAATACAAGAGAAAGCAGATGCTTCCAAGCAATATCAGAAAAACAAACTCTGCTCTGTGTGTACAGCCTGGCTCCCAGCAACGCACTGATCATCTCTGATGCTCTGCTCCCCTCGTGAAGGTGGCTGGGAGAGCCTGACATTGTGCCTCCCTCCCCTCATCAGAGAGTCAGCAGTAAATGTGAAGCAGAGCGATTGCTCAATTCTGTGAGACTTATGCATGCACCAGCCAGGTCTCCTTGGGAGCTGGGAGAATTTTAGCTGTGACCCTGTCACTCTGGGCATTTTTAGCCCTGTCTTTGGTGCTCTAAAACACAACAGCAGTTATCTGCATTCAGCTTGTGTTTATCCAAAGCAATGAACAAAAAAGTGCTCCATAAGCAAGCGAATATGGCATGTGTTCTTGGAATTTCTCTCAGGAGGCTGAACTTATTTATCAAGCAAATAGAAAATGGCGCTCCTCTGTTGATCAATTTACTTTTATGAATCCAGGGCCAAACCCAGCTGTTCATATTCCTTTCAAATCCTCTCTCAGGCAAGAGTCCCAGAGACTCCTTGACGTTCCATTATACAGTTATATAATATAACCATTAATATTGCATATGGAGATGTGCATGCACAGCCACTGCACATTGGGACTATAGACTCAGTTCATTAAAGAGACACCAACATAGCAGTTATTTATTATTTATTGAGTGCTAACAATACATTGAAGAAAAGGGAACAAGCTCTGAGCATTAAGGACCAATATGTGGCTGCTTTTCAGCTGTTACCTCAAGAATAAAAAGGGCCTATGATTCATCTTCTCCAGAATATTATCAAAGGAGCAACATGTTCTTGATAATGTTGTGTAAGTACAGACGATGTGTGTTGGCCAGCGTCAGAAGCTCTCAGTGCACTCAAATGTGGATGAACTCTAGAGCCTAAGATGTATCTCAGAATTTTTTCTCCATAGCATGGAGATAGGCACTGGTCAGAGCCTGGAACACTCTTTACACAGGATAAATGCACACAATACATGAAATTGCCTTTCCAGAGGCTGCTGCTATGAGTTTGGAGAAAGATGAGTGAGCCTGAATGAGACATCAAGAAGCCATCTGTGAGAGCATGGCTGAAATGCTACAAGCATCCCTATAAATATCTCTTGGTAAAGAACTAGTTCTGTTTTAATGATATGAAGTCTTTTTATGTAGCTAGTTACTAGGCAGCCTATGAAACAGTTTCTCTGGCAGTAGCCCACTGTATACATTAGGCAGCCTGTCTCCCTTGAGCTGCTGTTCTGGGGGCATGCCTAACAACAACCTACAGGATCCCTTTCCAGACAAGCTTACCCCTGCCACACACCATCACCAATATGCCTCACTGCCAAACTAGGGCGTCATATTCACAGCTGTGCTGGTTTGGGAAGAGACAGCAAGCACACACCTCCAGGAGGAGCTCTGGACAAGAGCATTTGGCTGAGCGGCAGCACCTCTGAACGACGGCTGCATGGGAGCCAAAGGTGAACTTCACACTTGGCGGCTGTAGGCGGAATATCCTCACTTAGCACAGTCGATGCAAACCTGCTTGTTGCGGTTTGTGTTTCTGCGTTGGTGTGGCAAGCCGCAACCCTCCCGGAGAGCGCTGCGGGGCAGCCGCGGGGAGAGCGGCCGTTCGCTTCCCGTGGCCCTTCCGGGCGGCCCCGCGCTCAGGGCTCCGGCGGCCTGTCGGCTTCAGGACACGGTGGCGATAAAGGAGGCGAGAAGGCTCTCTGCATGGGGACCTCAGAGGATCTTTATTCACATGATAACGTGATGATTCCCAAAAGCATAGACCGTCTACATGTTTACCGAGCCTGGGGTTTTATACGGGGACGAGGGGGGCGGAGAGAGCACACGGACTGATGGTCCCAGGGCGCAGGGGCGGTACATGGGCGGAGTTGGGGTACAGGAACCAATAGGGAAAACCCGAGGGAGTGACCAGGACTAGGGGCGGGGAAGGGAGAACAATGTGGGAAGGGCAAGCGTTTAGTAAGAAAAGGAGTGCGGAAAAAAAGCACTACACCTGCTGTCAGTGTTTCTGATCCCATTTGCATCAGAAGTCACGCAATTTATACCTCTCCTCAACACAAGACAATTGTCGTGTTTCTAGAGCAGGGTTTTCATAGAATCATAGAATCATTAAGGTTGGAAGAGACCTTTAAGAACATTAAATCCAACCATCAACCCAGAACTATGACTGTAACCCCTAAACCACCAACTCTTAGCTCCTGTAAAGGGGGTAGGAATTGGGAAGCAAGACCATGGCCATAACAGCAGAATGTTTTTTACAAAAAAGTAGTCACTGCTCTGCATACGGCCTAGAAATGAATTCTGTGGATAATTTCTAGCATATCTACTGACTTACGTACTTCAGGTGCACAAGGAAACCTCCTCTCAGGATGTGACATCAGCAACGAGCTCTGGGAAACTTTAAACAGCTTTCAGTGTAAGAAGATGCCTAGATTTTAATCACTTCCAATTTACTCAGAAACAGAGGAGGAAGTACTTGGGCTCATAGCTTGAATATGACTTCAAGGGATTTATTTAATACTGCATTTCTGTCACCGCCAGAAAAATTAAATATCCTTAGTTCTGAAATGGAGTTCCTGAGTCTCACTATTTTGCTAGTGCTGTTATCCACAGTTGCCATTTGTATGTCTGTCTCCTGGCATTTTTGGTGAAAGACACTGTGTTTTGCAAGCTCCAAGTGGATCTCAGACGCTACTGTATCATTACTAGCTGTCTGTTTCATTACAGGTTTCCCTCTAACTTAGGATTTATCTAGAAATACAAATGGCATATTCTATTTCGTTTGTCTCTTTCTATTTATGGGTGAATTTCACCTATACCAAGGAGAAATTACTTACCAATAAATCAGGAGATGCAAGATATGCTCTAAACTTAAAAAAAAAATCTACTAAAATTCAAATAAAGCTCACTAGAGCTATCAGTAGCACTTATGCTCCCCAGTGCAGTAAAAATGTAGTGGCTTGTGAGAAGGTAAACAGAGGACGTATCTGGGGAACACTGAATTAGTCAAGGAAAAAGGAAATAAGGTCACTGTGCTGTGAAGAAAATCTTCACGGTAAGAAACCATTTTTATGTACCAAATCTATATACTCTTCATAGAGGTAATGGAGAATAGAGAAGATTATGACATTTTAATCAAGATGGAGAAAGAAAAACAACGAATGATGATACTTTCCTCTGAGTTACGGACATTTCTATCTCCCATTTGTATCATATCTATCTATTTATCATCAATATCTATTTGTAAGGAGGGCGAATGCGCTGCATGACTATAAAGCAGGAGACCTTTGAGTATGTGGGCTAAAGAGTATTTATATGCACTTTGATCCATTTTCTAAGGTGAACCAGCTGAGGAATTCCTGGAAGATCCAGATTTCCTGCGCAGGTTAATAATCAACACATTGAAACACAAATTGTTCTGGACATGGCAGGAGCTGCCTGGGGAAGCCTTTGGGACAGTCCAAAATTCCCACCGAGATAGTTCCTGTACTAATTAGTCAAACACTTAGCTGTGAAGGTGGCTAAGAATTCATTCAACCACTTTGTCTCATGTTAGTCCATTGTTTAAATTGTCCACGATTTTGTCTCTGCCAGTGGCCAGATTGAGAGCTGCTGCAGCACCCAGTGGTGCTAGATAGGTGAGCACAAAGGCACAGCCCTGATACCCAGCTACACAAAAACTGTAGTTGCTGTGCAAAGTTGAGGAGTTTCAGACTTACTACTGACATTTCATGGCTCTTGTTCTTGCTGAATGTCATTGGGGGTGAGAAAAAAGCTTGAAGTTAATTTTTATAGTAATTGATACTCTACTTACTTTTTATAGTAATTGATACTCCAGTTATGAAAACTGCTGTTAGTGAAGATCTTCCTTTTGATTTTCATCTATGTTTCAGCTACCTCTCAGTTCCATGCACACACACAGAGAAAGATGCTTTTTCAAACACTGCTCAGGCTTTCACAGATAACAAAATGTCCATTCTTATATCAGAAGGAATTCTTACATGATCTAAGGCTGACAAAAATCATCAGAGAAAAATACTGTAATAACCTGAACCATATTCATGGTGGAAATACTGAAATGTATATTTAGGACAATCTTTGGAGGAACAGAGTTCATCAAGTTATTCTACATATTCACACAATTATTCCTCTTTCTCCAAGAAGATTTCTCTTACATTTTAAGCTTGGTGCTGCAGTAAATAAGTCTCTTTTCTCTGACATGCATATTAGTTTTGATCCCAGGGTGTAAGGACAGAGGACAGACAGAGCAGTGGGAAGCTAACCTTAACTCTGTGAACAGCAAACACATTCCTTGAATAACTGACAGAATAGAGATTAGTCTGGTATGTAATGTAACCTGAATATCAAACCAAACTACAGCATATCAAAGAACTTGTCTGCAGATAGGACTGATAAAACAGAGAATTTTGTACACTAATGTCTATACCTTTTTCATGTAAAATGCTGGGGAGTCTCTTCTCAGCCAAATATGTGACACTTTCAAATTGCTTTTCTCTTACAAAAAAAACCTCTAAAATGAAAACATAGGAATGATGATTCTTTCAGGCTTTAGATCTGCTGGAGAAATACATGAGAAGCATTTCTCTCCAATAGGAGAGAGAGATTATCTCTATATAAACAACAGGGAAAAGGAACAGAAGAAACACAGCACATACTGATGGTAAAGATGCTGGGGCAGAATTACTATTTAAGATAGCTTGGCTGCAGATCATACAGATAAAGTCAGCATTTAAAATATTTTCAAAAGCAAAGTGTGAAACCAATGACATATAAAATGTGCAATAATAGGTTGCTATCAGCTGAGAGACACATGAGAGAAGAACAGTTGCAAATCACCCTGATTAGAGCAGGGAATGGCACACTTGGCTGCTTTTGCTACCTGAAAATTCATGAGTGCCACTAACTGGTGAACCTTAGTAATGAACTCAGATGCTCTTTCTCTCTGAAGCCCAGGGCATTTACTCCCTTTGCCACTTCCTTGAAATAACCTTCCACCTCACAAGTGTGTTAATCCACAGGCATCAAGGTCCCTGTAACATCTGCCAGGCTGTCAGTGATTGCCAACAGACAGCAACATCTATGTCAAGAGTAAATGAAATATGGGAGAAAATGTCACCAGCAGATTGGAAGCAGTGCAATATATACCAACACAGTATCTTCCCCAGTGACTTCCACATATGTTGCACAAATGTTTTGTTTCTTCATTCTTTGCTGACCTTCTGATGGGTGTATCATTTGTGATGATATTGAGAGCTAAATTGTGCTCTCCTGTCTTGAAATTAAATAAAATTAGTTGTTAAAAAACTGTAAAACAGTTGGAACAGCATAGAGTAACAGTCTTATTACCATGAAAGATGAAAGCTAGGAACTAGAGAAACTATATCCCTCTCTTTCTTAGATTACTCGTTATCTGAAGATTAACATTAGAAGGACCTGGAAGCCTGCCAAACACCAAATCGAAAGCTCCCACAGGAGTTCAGATAGTAAAAATTGTTATCAGCAAGAAGAGGATTCATGGGATTATATATGTAGCGACAGGATTAAGTTTTGCCCAACAAACTGCAGTATCAGAAATAACAAGGTCATTTTTCTGCTAAGAAGATGAGGGAAGAATGCACTTGTTTTGCAAGCAGGCAAATTAATGTGGGATTAACCAATAAAAGAGTTCCATAAAATTACTCCAGTTGTGAAATCAAGGCGAATCTTAATCCTATAGCTTTGTACTTAAATGCAGCCCACTGGAGTGAAAGAGCAAAATTCTGGTGCTGACATAAAATCCCATCTACCATGGATGTGACAGCAACTCTCTACCATAATAACAGGAAGCCCTTGTCACTCAGGAGGCATCTACACAGACAACCTCCCACACAGGCAGCTGACTGTGGGAATCTCTGCAGAAATTCACTAGAATAGTTAGTGCAGTGTAACCGTCTGGAATAATATAGATCTTGGAATGGCTTTTTGTCTTCATTTTGCTCTCTGATTTAGAATCAAAATATTCAAATATGTGGAATGTTATGCCTTAGTCTGCAGCTCACTCTCCAGTCAGGAGAGGATTTACAAGGCAAGCCCAAATCAGCTGCAGTTCTCTGTGTATTACCAGTGGCCAGGGAGGTATGAATGACACTGGCCATGCAATGGGGTAGCAATATTGCACTTGTTTTAAACCCAATGGAACCAAGTCTTCAATACTAAAAGCTCTGAACAAATAATTCACAAGTAAAACGTGCAAATTTAACGGGATTTGTTTTAATTAAACACTGGTGACACTAGAATTACTGCTGCCAATAGTTCCTCACAGGTACGGCTGGAGTGCAGTGGAGGCGCTGGGTGAGTCAAGCTTGATTGATGTATCCAAGGTTGTACCTACATATGATAAGCATCTTTTGTCCCACAGTTCATTGCCTCACTCAATGCTCTGTTGAGTTTTTAGAGTCACTAAAATACTTTCTGGCCAGACACACTTTCTCTGTTCTTTCTAATTTGGGCATTCCTTATCTCAAATCTGGGAGTGATCAGTCACAGCCACTACCCAGCAATGGATGTGGAGCTGGCCCACTGTGAGTAATGGACATTGACCTGTCATCCTCTGGAATCAGATACCAGACAGCTGCTGATAAAACGTATCCAGTTGAGTAATGTACTTCTTCTGTGTCTCATTAACAGTATTAATAGAACAAAACTATAGAAGAGTGAGGCCATATTGTGGTTTCCTTAAATTTATTCAGTATTGACATTTCTGTCCTGATTTTTAAAATACTCTTAATTGCCAAATATTCAAATTTTGAGTAATGTTTATTAGTTATGAGTAGACATAAATATCGCACATTATTTTTTTGTTGCAAGGATCAATTCCACCTTGTATTAATTAAAAGTTAGCTTACATGTCAGCCTGTGAAATTTCCTATCTCCAAATATTTTAACTTACGAAAAAGGTAATTGCACTAGTGTTCACCGAAAGTGCAAAGAAGCATAGAGTATATCACATGTATATCAAAACTAATTTGTATTTAAGGATAGCTGCATTTCAAGTTGTCTTGAACTGCTGAACTGCAGAATTTCTGATGTTGGTTTTTGGGGAGCTGGTCTGAATACACTGTAATGGTTTTCTTCCTAGCCTTTAGCTGCTGCTTTTCTTTCAACTGTATCCTAAGATACATTAAGTACTTTCCTCATGTGACTATCTAAGCAAATTCTGTATTGCCAAAAAGATGTGATACAACTACAGATGGGAGCAGGTATCATTCTTCTTTTTCAAGATCAAAGTGGTGCACAATGTCAGCAGTATGAGAGTCTCTACAACACTGTTGCATCATAATTTATCAATTATTTCCCATTTAGAAAAAATTGATGGAGGCTGGCATGTATAAATCTCTATATGCTCTTTCTTCAGATTCCACTTTTTTGTTCTATTTCCTTCAGGCCAAGTAGACTCAGCTAATCTAAGAGTAAAACCTGGCATTATTTCTGCTGAAATAAAATTCACTGACAGTTGCCAGCTTCTGCATAAGACCTAATTTGTGCATATTAATGTGTGCAAAAAGTCACAATTAAACTTCAAAGAACTTAATAATGATAATCATCTTTATACTTCATTAAAACTTCCTCCTAATCTCTGTTCACTGAAAAAAAAAAAAAAAGAAAGAAAACTACCAAGTCACAGTAAATAAGTTACACAAAAAAAGAAAGAATGCATTTTTTTCTTTCACCGGGGAGGTTTAAGTATAGACCTGTAAGTGAAGGTATATGAGTTGATGAGCTATATTCTGGGCCAGGCTGAATACCAAAACACTGCCTGCACTGGCGACCACAAATGCTGAATCATTCAGACCCCTCAAGTAAATTTACAGCTTTCAAAATAAAACTGAAAGAGGGCCTCTATGTAGTCTTTACATTTTTTGTTGTCAAATTATGAACATTTTATTCAAGCAACTGGAATACGTCACTAAGGGTGGGTGTGAACTGCTGGATTTTCTATCTACTATCTGACAGCATGTTCACAGGAGTATACTGCCATATTATAACTTTAGGCCAAGTAAACAGAAAATATAACCTCAATATGTGTTTTTGCTTTGGATCGAACCATGAAAGATTCATTGTCTAAATATGTCATTGCAGCCAGTGATTCCAAAGTAGAATACTTCCATCAGGCAACAGATGGTCAAGATGGATCTTATTTGCAGGAGAGTCTTCTGCTAAAAGAACTAGTCTTCACTATTTGTATAATCAGATAAGCAGGTTCTTTCCAGTATTATTGCCATCAGAAACCGCACCAGAACTTTATCTCACAAGTTCAATCAACTCTGTATACATCTACACCCCTGCTTAATTAAGCATCCCTCTATATATCACAGCCACTTCTGCATTTCACTGCTAATTTTCTTATTGATAACATGCATTTTATATATGTAACAGCTGTACAGTTCTAACATGTTAGTAGGTGCTATCTATCATTCAATATGCTGTGATGAGCTTATCAGCAGCTGTCCTTATCGACTGAGGGAGGCTTGCAGCTTCCTACTAGCATTTGCCAAGGATTTGCAAAGCCATCACCTCAGACTGAACCTACTGCATTGTTTCACATGTTTTCAGTCACTCATTCACAAGAGACAGTGTCTGTGGGAGTGACAGATGGCTGCTAACCAAGTTGGTCTATCCTATTTCCTCCCTCACCATACCAGGTATGTGGTACCCGTCACTGACTCTCTTCTCTAAAGGTTTGTAGAAGAATATTCCAAAGCTCAACACAGCCTAAGTAAATCTAACATTTACTCTTTGAAAAAATCCAACAGATTCTGTTTCATGGTAACTAGAAAAAAAGAAAAAAAGGTTACTTTCACTGAATTACTTGTTCTTTGGGAGTTGTTCACTCAGCTCCGAACAAAAGGGCTTAAACATCAGTTCCACTGGAGAGTTATGAGTCATCAGATAAGAAAAATCAGCTCTCCCATTTTTATGTGATATGGTAAACAAGAAAAGCACTGCAGAATTAATTCAGTGTTTGCTTTGGTCACAGAATATGAAGTGGCTGTTGCCATGGGTACATAGAATCAAGTATTTAAAGGGAACTTAAGGACATGAAGGAGAAGAAATGACAACACATCATGGAAGAATCAAGAACTGTAGGTGCCTGGAGAAAATGATGATCTGAAACACAGAGACACAGAAAAGAAAAGTAGCCATTCATGCGATGAATACAAGGTAAGAAAAAAAGACAGCTAACTGTACTACCAAGGTGGAGAAATAAAAAGCAGAATCTGGCAGGCACACCAAGAGGGAAAGAGCAGCTAGGTCCATAAGAAGAGGAAGGGGCAATGAAAATAAGCAGGATCATGAGGACAATGAATTGCATTATACAGAAAATCATAAGAGAGATGAGAAAAGGCCAAAAATAAGGGATAAAGAAATAGCAGATAGAGGATAAGGTGCGAAGCAGATTTACAGCACGAAAACCAGGTATGTATGAATGATGGAGGATTTTCATTGAAGATCTATGAGCAAGTCATCAAAGCTGATCTGGAGGAAAGCAAAGATGGTGTGGCAGGAGCAAGAATACTTGTCCTGAGCTACAAAATTTCTCATGGGAGAACAGAAGCATTCATTAATCCTACTTCATGCTGATACATGTCACTGCAAAGTTTCATCAAGAAAAGGATGAAAGAGCTGCCAGCTGAGAAACGCTGCCTTCTCTGGTCTTTAATGGAATTCTTCCAAACCCGTGAGAAGGAACATATATGAAATGCAGGATTAAATAAACTGCAAGGTGACTCAAGGTCTCATCTTAGAAAGAAGGGCTTAGGTTGCTTGGCCACTCAATAGAGGACTTTTTTCTGATGAGACATTTTAAGGAAGGGATTGTAAGCAGACACAAAAGACAATATTAAGTAGTATTATCAAGTGAGTCAGTGGCATAGCTGCTAAAATCTGACTTTTAAGATAAAGTAGTTAAAAAAACCCCAACAGTAAGCAACACCTGAAAAGTACTTGCATTAAGGAAAAGAACCTCCAGAGGGAAAGCTTGCTGAAAAAGCAGTTGTGATGAGGATACCAGCATCAAGAAGAACTTGCTAGCCAGAAAAGGGATATAAATCTAAATAAAGTGAAATGACGTTTCACAGTTAAAGATATGACAGATTCTAAAGAAATAAGAAGGGCTACTGTGGATGAAGCAGAATCTAGGTGGGCCAAATCAGCGTGTAAAAGCAGTTCTAGTGAGTAGTGTCAAAATCGTGTGATCACCACAACTGCCTGTTGGGTCTTTGCTGTGAGATCAGAAAACATCCATGTATGTGTTCGTACCTTAAGGCACTTACTAGAAAATAAAAGGCTTGCAAGCAGCTAACAAAGACTACTGGGACAATGCTAGTACTTGAAAATGCACAATGACATAACTTCATTTGAATGAACCACTGAAAGCTTTAGCATCCTCTGGAAGAACAACTGTGTGGGCAAAGATGGATGCAGCCTAAAATGACTTCTACGCAATTAAGCATTCAGCTCATAATTTCACACACACTGTGTTGGAAACTGACCTTTTAAAAAGTTTTTGACTGTGGATCTAGCCACAATCCATCTTTAGTTTAACTACAGCTATGAGTTATATTTCTACTAGGCTTCTAGCTAACTTCCCAAAACAGAATGAATAAATGCTGAATGCCACACAGTAAAAAAGTGTAAATGCATCCCACTGTAACAGACAGTCACAAGTCTTCTCTGGTTTGGTTTTAACCAGCATTAATAAAGTGTCTGTCCCTGAGGTCCAGATGCTATTGCAATAAAAACAGCACAAGAGCTAGATGGAAAGACAAATTAACATCTTGCTGCACATCTTTTAAAAGAATGTATTATGAATAGACATTTATCAAGGTAGGCAGCACTAGTAATAATAGAACAGGCGGTGACTACCTCACTGAAATCTGACACTGACATTTGAAGGACAACTTGAATTTTGATATTTGGAAGATTCTGGAAGAGAACTTAATGGTTCTTGATAAGGGCATTTTTAAATTTCTTTTTGTCATTCTTAGAAAGAAAGGACTAATGACCTTGCTTTTACTGTTGAAATGAATTGGACTTTTGGTCTTAATGTGTAGAAAGACAGACCTCAAGATATTGCTATTTTCTGAACAAGTTTTTGGCTTTACTTTGGGGATATCACTTTGCATACTTTTGTGCATAATTTCAAATACTTGGTGATGCAATTACTTGAGATGTAATTCATACTTTTTAAAAACTGTCTTTAGAATAGTTTACACTGGTGTCCATCCAGACTTACTAGTTAGAGAAGTGCTAGCTTCAGCTGTCTTGAAAACCTGCTTGTTACTTAGAGTGAATTTTAAAACAGACTTTCAAGTTGTTCAAAATGAGATTTTAAGTGACAATGGATTGGTCTCCTGGCACTTCTAATAGGTATATCAGAAAAATTTTGCAGAGTATACAGCAGTTAGGAATGGGCATGATGGATTGAAAAAGACAGGGAATAAGTACTGCTGACACCACAAGGTCCACCAGGTGAGCCTGTCTCTGGGTGGTCTTACACTGGCTAGTTTCTCACTACTGCCTCACCAGTCAATCTCTACCAAGACATCTCTCCATTTCAGTTTGAATAATTGCTTTCTTCAAACTCTCCAAAGATACACAAATACGTAATTGATGATTTCCAAGAATAATGAGTTTTTCTAAGTATTTCTTATGTACATAAAAGAAACCTCAGAGTAGATAGGTAGTAGAAAGCTACTAGGAAGCTGAAGGTTATAATTCCTGTAAGACCCCTTTGTGTTTGGGTTTTATGAATGGTACACCACAAGTGACACATATTAGGAAATACCTCTAGTAGAAAAAAAATTACATTGTCATTACTGATAATAAAATACATTGCCAAGGTTGTTTCCTTTCCAACATATTAGACTGTCGTATTGTAGAAGTATCCTGGGGGAGGGGCTGGGCAAGGGGAAGTTGAACACAAATTCTGTAGAATTTTATGGCCATACTTTCCAAATAGGCATTACTACAAGGAATGACACTTGGTTTAGAACCCTATATTCCTGTATTTCACACATAGTTAGGACCCCTCAGTTTCATTATTGAAAGTCTTTTCCCAGGAAACTAAGGCATGTGGCTCGAGAAAGACGTCACACAGAAGATCAAGATCTTTTAGCAATACCTACAAGAGTGTAAATTTGAAAAAGCTAGTGCCTGTGTCCTTTGTACTTCTATCCATTGCTGTTATCTATACCTGTATCTCTTCATGTTCCCAATGCCTTTTGTTTCCTTCTGTACCTGGACCATGACAAAGGTGCATCTGTTTCTCAGAGGTTCAGCTCTGGGCATACAAACTGCTTTGTTCCATCACATAGGCCAAGGGCCACAGACTAACTTTCCATTGAGAACTCAGCCATCATTGTGATGATGTGCTTTAGTTATGTCACTTCATTGACTGTTATTTTAGTTAGGAAAAAAAACATTTCTGTGAGCACTTCAAGCTCCTCCTTTTTAAACTGTCTTATTAGATCCCATTCTGGGTGCCTAGCTTGGAGTGATGGACTTTGTTAGGCAGAAGGGCATTACAGCCATCTAGCAATCCATCAATATAAATCAGGGACTTCAGCAGAAGTGCTTTGGTCACTGGGGCATTTACTGGATTTGCTGTTTCCTTTTCTATTTTCAGAAAAAAGGGCTTTATGAAAGGAAATTTTTGGTGGCTGGAGAATCTGGAGAATGAAATATGCTTTACCATTTTTTTCTGATAAATATTACTGAACACCTATTTAGTATTCTACATTTTCATAAAACTAATATTCTGAACCAAATCCTAATACTTCGGAGATTTATCCAACTGCCTTCAGTGGAACATTTTGTATAAAGGAAGTAAGTATTGTGTGGATCAACATTTGCAACATTTCCTTCAATTTTAGCTGTCAATAGCAATTTAGAAACATTGGAAGCACTATATAAGAAAAGACCAAAGACCTGTCTAGCGTTATATCTTTTCTGAACAACCATTGCTGCTCCAGAAAACATTTAACTCCAGTAATATATTGTTTAGTAGAAGGATGAACTTCTTCCTATTCTGAGTAGCTGATCATTTTATGCTCCAAGGCCTAAACATTCTTGGTGCTACAGTGCATTCAAATGCATGTAAAGTTCAGTACAAAAAAGCATCATATGTAGAACTGAACAGCTCTACTGCAGAAAGTATATTCTGTCAAAATCCAAAAATCATTTGTGAGTTTGCAACTGTATATTAGAAGAAAAACCTACTTGAAGAAAATACGGAAATACAGATTTTAAAAAAAAAATTCCAGTAAATTGCCTTCCAGTACACTTTATTCCCCGCTCACAAAGCCCTTGACATCAACAAAAAACATTACTGTTTACATCCTGCAAGCTTTGCACAGATTCATCCTGTTAGATGAACACCCTTAGAAATCAGACTCCATTTTTCCAGGGAATTTGTATCCAGTTTTGCTACAGCTGTGTGATGCTTTGGCTCCTTATTTACATACCAATCCATCACTCACTGCATACAAAAAGCATTTTGTAAACCATACAAATACACATGTACCAGACTTCAGAAAAGGTAAAGTCTGTTTTATGTCCTACACTCTACAGATTTCTGAAGACACAGCAAGGCTGCATATCAACCTCTGCTCTGCAGAACAATCTTTAGCTATAATTAGTGTTCCTAAATACTAATCAGCATTTCATCTATGTGAGTTCTTGTAATATATTCAATTCCCCAATGCATTAAAAAACATTTCATTGCATATTTCAATCTCATTTTTTCCAGAGGATAGATAATTTTAGGTAATTAAAAATATTAAAAATTATTGCCATCCTTAGCAACATCAGTTACTCTTTATGCCTGTTAAATCAACATTAATAGAACCAGGTACAAAGTAACAAGAGTCTTTAGGAAGTATCCATATGCATTAGGCATTTATGTAAACAAACTACCTCACATGCTTTTAATGAAATTAAATGCTTCTGCTGAAGGAAAATAAGGTGCCCAAAGTATTTTAAAAAGGCAATGAAAGGAAAAGGCAGGGCATGGCAGAGCACTGGGCTGGGGAGAGCCGGGACGATGGGCAGCACGGCGAGAGGCTGCTCTGGGTGGCTGTCTGCCCACGTGCAGCTGCTGCCAAGAGTAAAAGGAATATTGGGATAAACATGGAAAGCTCTAATAGCATGTGACTGCTTCTACATTTCATGAACTTACTGAGAAAATAAATTAAAAAAAAAAAAGCCAAATATTTGAGACTTTTTTTTGACTGAGCAAGTTTGATGCATAGTCACTACTGAATACACTGTGTCGATGCAATGGAAAATCCCAACAGGAATTGCTTGTGCCAACTGAAACAGGATTATGCACACATGACTGACAGTCCCTCACAGCCAAGTAAGGAGCAATGCAAATCACCGTTGATTGAGTTTTATAAATCAATTATGCTCAAAAGACAACAGACTTCTATCTCCCATATCTCCCATAGCAGAATTCCTGTTTGACTGGCCGGACTCCAGGGCTAGGAGTGGACATGGGCCTTGGTGTCACTCTTGTTGTGTCCCAGGCCCTGCCACCACAGCCCATGCTCGTCCCCCGCAGCCCCAGCCCGGGCCCATCGCGCTTCGGGCAGCCCCGTCGGGGCCCCCTTTCCTCACCCTCGCCATCAGTCCGCACTGCACGCGGATCCCCCAGAACAACAGTGGGGCAGCTGGATAAAATACTAATGACATATTCCTGCACCATGAAACGACACGGGGAGGAAAGGAGCAGAGCCCGACAGGGCAAGGAGCGCGGTGTGCCCGGCCCGGCGGCAGCGCCGCGCTCGGCAGAGGGCTCCAGCCCCGCGCAGCAGCGCCCGCGGCAGCACACGCGCCCGGGGAACAGCGCAGGGCTGGCCAGGCGCAGCGAACAGAAACCTGTCTGCACATCAGGGTTAACCTATTTGTTGACTTGAAAGAATAAATAAGGTGCATGCTTTCTCTTCATACAGTTGTATGGAGATCATCTTTATCCTAGCAGAACAGGAAAAAAAAAAAATCTATGGCGCTCCTGACTGAGGAGCTGCAGAGACTGAAATAAAATGGCTCATGTCCTTTTTGTTTCTGTGCGATATCCACCACACAGATAAAAGCAGACAGCAGAGCAGGAAGCATGCTTGGGTTCATGTGCCCGTGCACTCTGCATTAGTGACATATCGTAACTTGTTCTGCTTGAGTGAACAGAGTGAAATACTTGTCCTCTCTCTTATTTAAGATGCTCTTAAAAAACATGCCTGGATGTCAGACTCTCCTTCCATCTTCTCCTGTACCGAGTGCTTTCTAGGCTACAGAAAAACTGTGAAGGAGCCAAATGCAGACAAAAATGAGCCTTAGTACCGAAGAGCGGTACTATCTTTCCAGTTGTTGATAATACCACCTCAGAAACATTTGAAACAGCTACTTAATCGAGCCTAACATGAAATACAGAAGCAATCTGACTGGCCTAATTTTGAGTGTGTGCTGGGATTACTCCCTTCACTGCAGTACAGTTGCTTCTGAAGTGTGCCACTGCAAGTAGATCAGCTCTATTCTAAATTAAACCCTCTTCACAAGCATATTCAGCCTATACCCCACCCTTTATATTGTGCCTTGCAAAAGATGTTCTCTGATGGGTAATACAAACAATTATTATTTCTTTTTTATTACAGTCGTTGTTAGATATTAAAAAAGAGCAAGGTTTCTTTGTGCTTAGTAGTGTATGTTTATCCAGTTAGGGGTACATCCATTGATTGTTTTTGGGTCCTTAATTGTACAGTAGAGGCTAATCATACAGTAGAGGACAAATGTACATCCTTTCCTTCACTTCCCCTTATACACTAACATTTTTATTCTCAGGGCTCCAACAAGCAGGCTAATTGCAAGTGCATGAATGGGAATATGGATTGATACACATGAAACTGGGCAAAGTTGCAAAGGAGTGTGAAGTGTACACATATGTGGGCAACCTTCACATGCTGTATGCACAGCTGAGATGCAGCAGTTACAGAGGCAGACATCACTTTATCTGAACTGAAAGCTGTCTGTAGCTGTAACTGTGAAGAAGACCCCAAGGACTCTGAAGATATGTTTGATCCCCCATGAGAAAATGTCATTGAATTTAGTGTATACTAACACATTTTGTACAGTTTTGTAGCATTTACTCTACAACAGCAATGATATTCCTACTGAATTTCACATAATTTTGCTTTTCTTTCAGCTCTTCATGCTATTTCTGTATGCGATTGTCCACTTGAAAAATAAACGTTTTCAGCTTTATCCAAGTTTAGAGCATTTTGCATATGGGATAGCTTATATTCTTAATATCTTTCTTCTTCAGTATTTATTGTAAGAGACAACCCTCCAACCTTCAATAGACATTCTAGCAAGGCTGAAATCACCCTGAGAAACTCCCAATTTATGACTCGTACCCTGAAGACGAAAGATTTTCTCTAGCAGAGATACTGTCCAAAATAGGGAGATTTTACTCCTCATGATGTTCAGTGACACATATGGCAAATTCATTTGTTCAGAAGGTAAAAAATCTAAAGGGAAGGAGAATTGCTCTAATGTCCCCTGTAATATGACAGACCACTGGCAAACAATTCTGAGCAGGCTACAAACAGCAGGCTTTCCCATGGCAGCATCCAGGGAACATATCTATGTAATGCCTGGGATGGTTACCATCCTTTCTCTTTGGACTACACATAGGAGAGAATTGCATATTTATTTTCCTGTTGAATTTGAAAGATTAGAGTGAGGTAAGTGCAGCATTGGAGCAGAAGTGAATTTAAGAGAATGCTGGAATTTTTGCATATTTCTAACCTAGTATAAACAGTTCTTCACTCTTTTGCCTGAAAGTTCAATTTATTTCAAGAAATCTATTTAAATTAAGCAGGAAGATTTGAAACACACCATTCTTAAAATGTGGGTGCTTATTCTCTGACTGGTTTTTGTTAATAGATATCTGAAGTAGGCCATGAAAACAGTGTATACATATTTATTTATATTTATATTTATATATGCATGCACAAATTAGACTTTGAATGAATATAGCCATAACAGCTTTCCACAAGGTAGTACATTAGTACATTCAGAACTTAAGGCTATCATATATTAAAATATCATAGCACTGTAAAAAGAAGGAGTATGTAATCTCAGTAAAAATGTCTATTTTAATTACACCACCAGCAATTTGAAATAGAAAATTAGCATTTTAGAGTTCATTTTAGAGCTAAGGATGAGAGGTGCTAAAAACACACAGTGCCATATCATGCAGATCTTCCTCTTTGGTTAGCTTTGTTTCTGTGGTAATGGGAGCCAAATTTTTCTTCTCCTTTTTAAATAGAAAACTATCAGGACCAAGTCAGTAATTTTCAAGGGGTCCATTATCCTATTACAGGGAACAAAATGTAACAGGTTATTAGATATTTCAGAGCAAATGTAGCTCTGCACTAAACGTGCATCATACCGTGCAGTCTGTACCTGGGAGTTTAACATTAGAGTGCAGTTAAAATGACCAGCTCTTACCAAGAAAGGACAAGGTGTTTAATCCCCACAGATTTATCACATCTTTTATCCCTGAGAAGTCCATGGGCAATATAAGTGCCCTCTTTGGAACAAGGAAAAAGAAGGTCTCTGCACTGAGCTGAATGTACCCGTTACCACGCTGGGGCAAAGAGCCATGGAATCAGTGCTGCCTGGTGTGCTTTCAGAGCTGCAGTGCAGATAAACCTTTACACAAACACGAGCTGCTGTAACAAGCAGGACTCTACTCTGAAATACGAGCTCATGATTTCATACTTCCTATGAAATGTCATCTGCGTGTGTTTCTACCACAAACATAATTTGACATGACACTAATTGAAGATACATTCTAAAGACTGCAACTCTCAGTGGATCTTAGTTCAATGCTATATATGTGGGATGCATTCTTTTCAAATTAATCCTGACACTCTAAGAGACAGATTTTCTCTGGCATAACCTGGGGGATAAAATACATGCCAAGGCCTGGGTTTGTCCAAATTTTGTTATTTAACTGAAGTACCTCAGCTGAGAGCTTCCAGCTATAACTTGTTGACTACAAAAGTCAACAGAACTCAGGGAGTATATTTGGTCCTCCTAAAACCTGAATTGATTTCTGGAGATGCCTTTGTCTCAAAGAACACACCCACTCTTTCCATTTGGGCACTGAGTACCCAAACTTGGGCAGAATTAATCTGTGCCCAGATATCTGGCCCAGCTGTCTGTGGCTTCCATGTGACAGGGAAGAATACAGCACTGAGGGAGAGTAGTGTTGGACAAAGAATAAGAGAACAGAATAGTGCTCATGAGACATCCAAGAACTTTGCAGTACCCATCTCACTGGGGAGGTGGCAAAATTACCCCTCTTTTCTTCAGTGAAAGATGTTTAACTCAGCTTTACCATGAGTCCTTTTTTCCTTACATGGCTATTTTCATTAAACACAGATCACTGCACTGCTGGGCTGATAGCATTAAAAAAATATCAATTGACCATCAAACACTCCGTAATGATTAGTTTTCTTTCCAGTATTAATAGGCTTTATATAAATGATAAAATGGAGTTATTCTCCAGGCAACCTTTTGTATTTTCACCACAGCACATATTGCATTATACGTGCCAAGACAGTCTTGCCTTTTCAAGTAGGAGGGGGAAAACCCTGACAGAGGAAGACGAAGACAACTTTATATATTTCAAAGTAAATATCCCTCTGATGCTGAATCTTCAGAGTAACTGTCCTCATTTTCCCAGACCTCATGTTTGGGGCAAGCACGCAGGGCATTCAGAGAAATATGACCTTATAGGGTCCTTTGTCTAGTTCAAATTTTTAAATTAATATGACCTAAAATATACAGTAAATCAATATCTAAAACACACATTGTAAGGGAATGAGTATCTTGTTCTTACGAAGTGTTCCAAATGGTCTTCTATATTATAACTCTACTAAGTCAGCTCCTTTACTCAGTGGAGCTCTATAAATTTGCTGAACTGGTAACCTTTTCTTTCTCTAATGTATAGTCTGAAGAGACATAAAAACAAAGCACTAGACTATGTTCCAAAATCCTACTGGAAATGAAAGAAGCTGCTCTGAAACCCCAAGAAGCAATATTTGGCTCTAGTGGTTTTTGCACACAAGGTGCCTATGTTTTCAGTAGTTTCTGCCAGGAAGGTATTTTGAAAGATTCATTAGATGCATTGACTTCAGTCATATGCTATTTTCCCTGGCTTAAAATAAAAATGAAGGCAGAATCAGGCTATTTTCTGGTTCAGAATGCAGCTGTTCTCCCCCTGATGGCATAACTAATTCATTTAATAATACTCAAAGCATTCTAAACCAAGACAGTCTAGCAATTTCCAGTTGTCCATTATTTTTTTAGTTTCCCCTCATAATCAGACTTGATTGAGAGAAAACGGAAGGAAAAAATACATACATTATGCATGTGTAGCCTGATCTGTGATGACATTTCCCTTAATTCAAGCAGAGAGACAGAATAATTTTCTCCTGGCTATGCCTTCTTGAGTCTTTCTTTCTCTGTCTGCTTAAAAAGATATGTCTTATAGAAATGATCCAACATTATATGGTACTGAAATTATGTGAGCAATACCAGTGGGGCAGGAAATATCAACACCACTATAGCAAAGTCTGATGCTTTGAAAGCTGAATCCAAATTTCAGAAAGGAACATTTGAAAGATATGTTAAAAAAAAATCTCAGGCAATTCCAGACAAAACTGCCCTGTATGTATAACAAATAAATGTGAGCTTTATGGGTGTATGATTTAATATTTTTTATCCCATTTACCCTTTTTTTCAGCCTAAAAAGGGGACCATATATTCATTTCAGTAAGCTGTTTCTTCAGAAAGACACAGGAGTGCAGTTCCTCATGAAATACTTTAAAATACAGTTTGACTGAAGTCTTTACCTTCAACTGGGCTCAGATATCTTCCTTTTAAGTGTAATACCATACTAGTCTAAAAAGTGATTATGTTAAAATAGTCAGGTTTTACACAGCAGATTACCTATATAAATAGGTAAATATTTATATAGAAATATCGGGTACTTTCCATTAACCATAGTCACAAAACTATTTCCTTAATTTCTTTGCATTTCCTACGAAAACATGAAGAAACCAAACACATATTTTTGTTTATTTGTTCTTGCTCAGCACGATTGTTTACTAAGCAACACATTTTGAAGGGATCGTGGCTGTTTTAATAAATACCATTAGTTTCCCAGGCACTAAACGAAGCATAATTGCCTGAAAATTGTGAGGGCAGAATCAGTAACTGAAGATGTAAAGGTTTCCCTTAGGCATCCCAGTGAAACTTCCACCATCTGAGCTGAGCAGTAACCAACATTTCCACACACACCCTGGCTGCACTCGTACTGAACAAGTTGCTTAGGCCCAATTCTCATCACCAGCTCTCTCACAAACCAGCAGAAGGCAAACAGCACAGCACAGGGAGCAGGTCAATATCATTTGAAGGCACTGATGTTATCAAGTGTAAGTGAGTAACTAATGTCATCTGCAGCATTTAATTGCAGGTGAGGATTCATTGGAGTGAAGAACTCAGCAGTGTTCTTCCATCTGAGGTTAAACACTTGAGACTGGAAGTGAAGGCAATGACTGCTGCTGGTTTTCAACAGTTTTTACAGAGAAATTCTTGAGGGAAATGATGTTGTCCTGACATACTGATTACTGTAAAATCCATTCTGGATAAAAATAGCACTTAAAGTAATGTTTCACTCCCCAGACTTTGAGTAGGTTGAGGAGGTGGAAAAGGTCAAGGGTGAGGAACAGCTATGAATACTTCCTTTTCATTTTTGCATTTTATGCCATATTAATTCATGTCCCATTATATCAGGTGTAATCTGCACCTCTCTGCTCTGTATCTTATTGAAATTCTTCTTTCTTGGAGTGGATTAACTAGCAGCAAATAACTCAGAAAAATGCTCTCTCTTCTCCTTTTTATTGTGAAGTAACCTATTCACTATAGATCTTGTGGTAGCAGGGGTAACCCTTGAATCAATGCAACTTGCATCTACAGAACCATGTGGGAATTGTCCTCCCTCCTGTCCCTAGAGTCCACACAACTCCTCAAGTAAAAACACACAGAGGAATACTACACTTAACCTGGCAAACTTCTCTTCTTACATGCCAGAGGTACACTTTTAGGAATAGTTTTTATAAATTGCAAGTGGCTATAATTATTTTTTATACCATGACTTAAGAATCAACTTCCATTTATACCATATTCAACTGTTTTCCAAAATAAAAAAGCTGATCTTACTCAGAACTGATACCCAAGACATTTGATCATTACACTGCTAACACTACTGGTTCACCATATTTTCATAACAGGAACAAATCTGAAAAATAGCTGATGCATATAAAAAAAAAACTCAGCATTGCTTTGCCAACCCTTATTTCTTGTCTTTCCTGTTTTAAATTTTAAAAGACTCCTTAGAGATTCAGAATATATTGAGGAAAAAATTACTTGAGAATTTAAGTAAAGTAAAAGATGATAAATTATTACATACATATAATAATCTCATGTGTTACATTTAAAGGCAAAATCTGTGAGATAATTCATAGAACAGTGCTAATAATAATGACCCATATTTCTTGTTTTGTGAAATTTCTTCATGAAAAATCATCCCATTTTGTCATTAAAAATGTCTCATTGCATTAAAAAAGACACTAGCCACAGAAAATACCCATTGGAAGTCACAACCTCAGGTCCACTGCTTCCTAGAGGAATGTTATATACTATTGGAAATTCTTCTGGAGACACAGACGAGCTAAGAATTGCTGTGTTGTCATTCAGTGATAGTGTGACCGGAAGAGATTAGACAGAGTAGGGGCTGAACCTCTTGTTACCACACCTGATCCTAAAAATTCTAGGCACAGTAGAGGAGTCCCATAGCTCCTCTGGGAAGAGGACTCAGTCAATGTTGTTAGAAATTGTACCCAACGGAGCATCGTTAGAGTTACAGTAACTCACACTAACAACAACAGACTTTCTCCTAATGATCTCACAGTACTGAATTAATTATGGTTTACATAACACTCATACCATCTCCTAAGACTGCAAAGGACATCGCCTCCATTTTACAAAGGCATAAACTTCAGCACAGAGAGCTTATGAGAGACAAAAAAAAAAAAAAGTGGAAAAATGTTAATGACAGAAACAACAACTTTTTTATGTTCTGTGCCAATGCCACCCTCCTGCTTTTTAGAAGGTGATTTTATAGTCCTATATTTCTAGGTTTTGGGAATATCATTCCTGGAAAGAGTCACATTAACAAGTGGGAAACTGAACCTCTTGAGGAACAAACTAAATACACACAAGGAATTCTCAAGTGTACAAATTAGGCAAACTGAAAAACAGACAAACTTTCCCTAATCCTTCGTGTAGAGCTGTTACTTTGTCAAACAGATGATGAAAATATTCCAGGAAAGAAATGAGGTTACTTAGCTGAGAATGTCCATGACAACAAAGAATTGTTTTGAACAAGGAGAGGTGAAGGTTGATCCCCTGTACCTGTCAGTATCTCTCACCACATCTTTAATACATCAGATATCCATTACATATATTCTAAATGAAAGGTTGGGTCAACAGACTGGAAAAGTGTCGTCAGGTGTCAGTTCACAATATTGATAGCAATACACAGAAGTACATTTTAAATGCATTTTCCCAACACTTAAAAAAAATCAAATTGGATGGTATGAATTTGATGTGGAACAACACACATGCATATCTGAGAAATAGAACTAGGCAAGGGACTAGGGAAGCAGGACACTGGTGATCTGTTTGTAATTCCATCTCCATGCATAAACTGCATGTTTCTTCTGCCAAACTTTGCAATTAGAGATACTGCTTTCCACTGTGTTCCTTATCTTCCCCAGCTAAAGTGGTGTTTGAGCTGCCTGTACTGCAACATCCTACTGACTCCAGCAGCCTGAGATTGCTATCCTGGATTCTATTAGCTGGTCACAGATAACAGATACCTCCTCACAGACAGCAGTGGAATTACTAGGATGAGAGAAAGAGAGGCTTCCTGACTACATCTTCAGCCACTTTCCTGTAAAGTTCCATGCTAAAATGCTGAAGGACAAAGAGATAGAAGGACAGGGCAGGATAGGATGGGACAAGACAGATGGGACTGCCAGCCATACCTTGGACAGCTCCTCAGCATCACTTCTGCCGGTGAACATGGGATGGTGCCATGTGGACAGCAGTGACCTGGGTACAGGTAATATTTTGAGGGGTATGGTTAGCACAGGGCATGGGCCAAGTGAAGAGAAGGGTGTCATATTGCTCTTCACTTCAGGGCTCGGGCTCTTGGTTTCTGCTTTCTGTCTCAAATAACTACTGCCCTAAGCATAGGTGGTTGGCTGGCAGTACTCAGGAAACAGCATGAGAGGGAAAAAAAAGGAATTGGAGCACTGTGGAGAAAGGTGCAGGGAGTTTGGAAACAGATATGCCAAAGGTAAACAGAAGAGGGTGAAAACATTAAAATGGAAGACTGGAAGAGCTGGATGACAGAGAAGGATAGGGAAGGGAGGATGGGGAGGAGGCAAGAAAAGTAAAAAACTGTAGAGGGGGGAGTGAACAAGACATTGAGGTAGAAGAAGAAAAAGAAAAGGTTTGTAGAAAATTGAGTGATAGAAGTGGGATGGTGAAATGGCAAGGAAAATGGGGAAAATTTGTGAAAAAAATATGAACAAGAGATACACAAGCATCTGGAGAGCATAAAATAAAACGGGAACATACAAAAATGTGTAGCAAGAACTGAATTACTGAAATGTGTAACCCATATTATGGGCAGTGATACCTGCTTTGGGAACATCACATCAAATCTTCAAACCTCACATCTATATCCCAAGACAAATCAATATCTATTATTCCAGCCACCAATCCATTAACAGATGAATGGATACACTTTAACTCCTGGGAAAATGTTAATACTTTCCATCCTCTTAACAATGATCATAATCTTGACATCACAGCGATTAAAAATGTAGCATTTTAACCTGTTTAATTAAGATGATAGGGGCATTCATTGCTTTTAATTTTGCTTTTGTGCTATAAATAAACCAGCTGATGATATCCAGGAGTCATAAACAATTTTCATCTGGTACCAAAGATGGTGACAGGGTTCATCTGCATATTAATTAAGTTGCATGCACATAAACAAGAAAGTTTTGCTGATTACTTGTGCTACTTCTACTATAACGAAATTTATAACATTAGGCTCTTTTAACAGCAGATCAGACCCCCTGAACTAAATTCCAGTGTGAATGAAAGGAACTATTCCCACACTCTTATTTAATGACTATCAATTAAATGTAGAGTTTTACATAAAATGGTAAACTTTTCTGTTACCAAAGCAGTAAAAATGTAGAAAAAATAGTTGAAATAAATTACTGTCGTTAGAGAGACAGATGAGCCCATTCAAAGAATAGTAAAATCCAGTATTAAGCAGTTACAAAAATAATACCTCCTTCATTTATTTTCTTTGGGTTTAGACATATAATTTGTCAGTGGCCACAGTTCTCTATTTATCACTATAATTTGTATGCAGAAAGGATACTACCAGAGCAGGAAGGCAAATAATAATAATGAAAAACACATGAAAATTACATTCTACCAAATAAGTACTTATATTGATATTCTGTTATCAAAGACATTTAAACTCCAAACAAATGAATCCTTCAATCAACATAAATGAACTCCTGGGAAAGATGAATAAAACTACATTATTGTGTATTTGAATTAATTTGGAATTAATAACATTTTTTCAAGGTTTTACTTCTTTGAAAATTCAACAGTTTGCTTTTTAATTTGAGTTAGATTAAAGCTATCAATAATTATATTTCAGTGCAATTCAGGGGTACTGCTGAAAACCGGTCAGAGTGACATCCCTTTCTCCACAACAGGAAACGAGATTTTAATGACTTTCTTGTCTCTATTTAAGCTGCGTATCAATTTGAAATCCTAGTATGTAACATGCTGTGGGCCTTTTAAAGTAATCTCAAAGAAGGAATGCCTCATTTTTCGTGGATTTGCAAGTGTTTGGATGAAGTTACTGGTTTTGCTCAATATAGTTTTTACTAAAGCAAATCACTAAGGGCTCCCTTAACCTACAGTGATCTGTTGCCTCAGGCAATGCACAGCTCCTTGCTCCTCAGTAAGCTGACAGCTGTTTGTCTGTCCATGAAAGCCATTTACTCCCACAGCATTCAAAAGCAGCTTCTCCCCTTTTGTAAATCTCACCACCTAATTCATAAAACTTCCCCTCAGGCTGGAAGTCCCTGGAAATGGCAGCTGAATTTTGCTGAGTTTGGGCTACACAGCTTCTCCTCTCTATACATCTACAAAATCAACAGTAAAAACTAATTCCTCTTAAGTTATATGAGCAAAGCTTTAGCGCTTCATTTGGGGGTTTCTTACACTGATATTATAGAAGCTATAAAGATGTCAGATAGCCCTTTGGAGGCATTTCACTAGGCTGAGGGACACACTGCAGAAATATAAGGCCAGCAGGAGAATTCTCCACCAGCCAGTCTACAAGGCAGAGGCCTGTAGGAGTTACGCTTACTATAATATTTGGTGTTACTGAATGCTTCCACAGGGTATTTCTGCAGGCAACAAAGTTGAGGTACACTTGAGCTACTTTGGTTTATCTTAGGTAACACGTTGAGTCCTAATTTCCCAAGATTTTATACCATTTTCTTTCTAGAATGTGTCAAATTCAGGAGCAACCACCCAGGGAAAGCCAGGTGCTATATGGAAGAACATGAAGATAAAAGCACTCATTAAACCATCAGATATGTCTAGTTCCCTGTTTTCCCCCATTTCTTTTTATCCTACTGTTTGTGTTTACTGGAGCAGCTACACAAAACAAGAACTTACTGCCACACTATGCCATGACCTGCACACAGCTCAGGCACACACAGTCTCCACTTCTGCTTGCACTGTTGCAAAATCATCTTATATCTTCCACATATCTACATTTTTTTCTGCAAGTTACATCTAATAGTTACAATCCTCAAAACTCAGTGAGAACTCACAATAGTTTGAAGGTGCTTAAGATGTTCCAGTCAGGAGAGGTGAAGAACTGCACCAGGAGAATCACCCCCTTACATCATAGATATCTTCTCAATATTACAGTTGCCATTACAACTCTGTTCAGGTTTTGCACTCTGAACTTCTATGGTGAACACCTGTTAACTGCTAGCACCTACATTTTCGTTCTTAACAAACTTTCCCACATTTAATTCAGCAATGGTTGCTTTTAGCAGCCTTCTAAGCGTGATCACGAAGGGGCTGAAAGCCGCCTGGCAGCTCTTCACTCTCACATTACAGAACCAAGGTACAAAATTATTGTATAACCTCTTATATTTTTGCCCAAGTGCTAATTTTATAAAGAACACTGTCTCCGTGGATATTCGACTAGTTTTTATAATCCAGGTATTTCTACTCCACTTATTCATAGATCCAGTTTTTATTAACTTTTATTCTAACAAGATGATATACTGATTCTTGCACTGTGCTATTTCTGCCTTTATTCAGCATTTACTGACAACGAGTTTTTCTGCTGCCTGATGTTGATTTTTTGCAAGGAAAATGTTATGCAAATAATAAAATAAGCATTTCATGGTTTTCTCCTTTCTGTTAGTTCAGTCAGAGTTATCTGGTGCTATACAGTATAAATATTAATCCTGATATATATTGAGTGATGCTGTGGAACTGCAGTCATTTTTAGCTGATGTGATTTCACTCAAACGTCACATTGCTTTAAGACCTCATAAATACGAAAAATCATATTTATGTGCATATGTATACATAGGATAGGTTTTCATGTCTCAGTTTTACTAACAGTGAAAATTAATATTTAATGGTGTGGGATAGGAGTTCTCTTCAGTTGTGAGGCCACCTCATTTGTGTCCTTGACAACGAACAGCACTATGATTACAGACTTCCAAAATAATTAATGTGCTCATTTGGAAGTTAATATTGGACTTCAATATTGTAAAAATAAAAGATTTTTTGTCACTTTTGAATTTGGAGCATCTAAGCACTCTGAAAAATACAATTTCTAGTACTTTAGATCTTTTTCCACTACCTCCTATGAATAAGACTACACTCTTACAATTCACTTGCTGAATTTCCCACTCAAAGTCATGCATGCACTTTGCCTTTCTCACAGAATTTGAAACATGCATGTTTCATAAAAATTCTCTATTATGAGAAAACTGTTATTTAAACTGAAAAAACATGACATCAGAGTCTTGGATATGACAAAACTATATTGAGAAGCAAATATGTGCAGTGGTTAGAGAGGGGTGGACTAATAAATATCAACAGGCTATCATAGTCCTAAAAATGTCAGACCAGTATACCAGCCCTTTTCTGACATGGTATTTCGTACAGACTGCAGGGCAAAGAGAATTTCTGCTGGGACTTCAGCATTTCCATTTAGACAAATGGGTTCTACTATTAATTTCATGACTTTAGTTTCTTACTCAACCTCTCTCTGCCTGAGATCATGCACCAAATGGCTGATACCTAATTAGCTGGTGATAACTTCCCCAGATTCAAGCAAAATATTTGTGACAGGTCATCACATAATAATCCAGATTTGTGCTTTATCAATATCTACACAAAGCTGCTTTAAAGAGGTATTGATATTCCAGATATGGGCTGGGATTTTCACATTCTGACATTTTCATGCCTTCATGCCTGTAACAAAGATCTTACGTATGCAGATAACCAAGAATCTTCCATTATCAGCATCAAAATAAATGCATACTGGGCACAGTCCATAGTGAACACAGACTCGACATCAGCCAGCCACAAGGCAGCTTCACTAAAAAGCCACATAACCACTCAGCCTGTTGCTAAGCCTGAGTTAAGGGGAAGCAGTTCATACAAACCACAGTCCAGCATTATGCTTCTGCAGCCACATGGCTTGCAACCCATTATTTGCCTAAGGCCAGAAAACACAGGCATGTATGTCTGCAAAATACTATGTAGATGTGTTCATAAATAGTATTTAAAGCCACAGATTCAGAAAAATCATCCTAGCATGGCTCATGCAAAATATGCAAACTCCATTTTTCAAACCAAACACTACAGTGTAAAAGGCAGCAGGAAAGCCAGGAATCATTCAGAGTCATCTGCTACTTTAAAGCTGTGACCTATATCTAGCAGCCAAGGAAAAGACATTAGAAGACAGAGCTTTACAACAACAGGAGATTATTAGGCATAGCAGAGAAACAATTGCTTGTTGCAATTACAACTTCAAAGCAGAATTTAACTCTCCCATCTGCACTGTGGATTTCTTTTGTATGTTTTGAATTTGTTCCACTATGAATCTCCCAGTGCTGTCACACACCATCTATCCAAGAGTGCTATGTGCTGCCAACATGGGATCTACAGATGGGTCAAAGAGGAAAATTTTGCCCTAATATAAAAAAGCAAGGGAAAAAAATCTTGCACTTGAAGAAAGCTAATGCAAATATTGATAATTAAAGTGCTGCCCTTGATACCATTCGGCTATCCAGTTTTGCTATATCCTTCATAATGTTTATCAGGTTCATATGTAAGGTACCTTGTTTAGATGCTGGAAAAGATGCTGCCATGTTGTCTGACATGAGCTTTGTCCTGGGAGCCAGCAGGTTTTTTTCCTCCAAATAAAAGACTATCCTGGGGTAGTTGCACCAAAGATTAGAAAGCCTGTTCATAAAATATTCATAAAAATGTATCTGTCTTATGACCAGACCAATTTTTTAAATGAATGACTATAATAAGCAATGTCCCCTCACTTGCTCAGGGCAGATTTACTTATTGAATAACATGTGAATTCAATGCACACAGGAAATTCCCCCAAACAAACATTTTCCTGAGGGACAGGGAGTCGGGGAAAGAAGAATATATATACAAACACACACTGCATTTTTGAATTCTGATATGACAAGCAAAGCAGAACAAAAAACATCTGTCAGTTCCACACAGCAAGGCCCAGCTCCCATATGCCACCCTTTCTCAAGAGAGGATTACTGTTTTAATATGCTGGATTCACATCATCTATTCTGCACTCAGCGGGCAAACCAAACCCAAAAGATCTATCTATATAATATGAATTAACCTTGATCCATGCACACAGCCCCAGAAGTGGCATTTCTGCGGGGAAATTGTGTAGTGACCAGGAGAAAGCAGGTTTCCTTAGGCTACTAAGCAACGGTAACTGCAACTGCAGCTGCTGCTGCAGCCTCTGGCCAAACTTCTGGTTGCTACAAACCCCGAGAGCCACTCTCTGACCAGGTAATCTCCACAGCCATAGATTCACCAGCTCCTCTAAATCTTTGTCGTATTATTTCATACTGCTTTTGCAAGTGGGTTTATTCAGTGATATAGCACTGGTCCCTGCTTCTGCAGTATGCTTTCTGTTGTCATGGAAGCAGTGAAACCACAGCCACTGCCTGTGTCCAGCAGGTACCAAAGCCTGGGAGTAAAGGGAGTAAAGACTTTTAGAGAGAGAAGAGGGAAGAGAGCACTTGGACAAGGAGACAACGACCTGCAGTCACATTTTATGCAGTGCAACTTTGCCAACACACTAGATTGTACTGGAAAATCATTTCAAATCATGTTTCTAATAACTGTGGCGGCTACTGTATGCCTGGCAAGTGCAAAGAAAGGTGCTGTCTTCAACTAAAGAAGCTTCACCAACAATGCTTCTTTAGGGGGGCAAGATCTTGGGTTAAACTGAGCTCCAAAATATCAGCCTGGAATCACCAGGGGTACCTACTGATTGCCAAGTTTTCTTTTTGTTGATTAGATAATAAATCACTCTCAAAAACTCATTCTAGATGAGTCAGAAGAGGCCTATAGTCCACATCTATGAATTTCATCTTTTAGTTCCCCAGCTTCTTAAAATGTTTCTATGAACTTGATTGGTTTTGCTGAAGTGAGGCATAAACAAACAATTTTATGCTTTATGCTAAATGATCCATGACACTTCTCTGAGTTTGCTTGAAGGTGGGTAGAAAAGCTGTCAGGATTAGTGCAGAGCCTGTACATATGACTATCCACCACCTAGATGCATTTGTAAGTCACACATCACCACACTTTCTTGTAAGAATATCATGAAATGGACAGGAGGTGTTTCTGAATTAGTTACCACCAACACATTTTCCTTTAGGAGACCATATGGATGAGACACTCGTGGTGGACTGCCCCTAGATAGACACGAGGTGTCTACCAAAGCCTCTCTATCACTCCCCTCCTTAGCTTGAGAGGGGACAGAAAATATAACAAAATGCTCATGGGTCAAGACAAGAACAGGGAGAGATCACTCAGCAGTTACTGTCTTGGGCAAAACAGACTAGACTTAGGGAAATGAGTTTAATTTATTATCAATTTATTAACTAATTTATTGCCAACCCTATTGGCAGCTAGGAATCCATTGCTGGCAGCACACCAAGGCTGAAATGGTGAAGTGGCACCTTAGCTGTACCTTAGTTACTTATTTCTGAGAAAGTGGTTGATCTAGCTGAGTCTCAAGAGAGAACCTAAGTGAAAGCCCAGAGACAAGGGTGGGAAATCCACCCTAGACATGTTCCTAGACATGTCCATACTAGTCCATCAGTATCACCTTTAGACTAGCATGAGACAGACATGCCCCATGCTGGGACACAGGCACTGATGAGCCTTCTCCTCCCCCAGCCAGCCAGACCCGCTGACAGTAGATGTCGCTGTCCAGGCCATAGGTGTCAGGAGTGCCTCATGCCTGTTTGAAAGGCTGGGGATGACAAACAGTTCTTTTGCAGAAGGTGTGCTGTGGGTGAGGAGCTGTGTTGCCAGGTGAAGGAGCTACAGGAAGAAGTGGACAGGCTACGCAGTATTTGAGCAAATGAGCAAGAGAGAGACTGATTATTTTCAGAGACAATACAGTCTCAAGGGTTTTGGGAGTCTTGAACCTCCACTGTACTGGAGAAGCAGGTGGACTCAGAACTCTACAGGGTAATTAGTCAAAGGACTGTTGGTCAAGGGTCTGTTGAAGGTGAAGACTCAAACCAGTACCACTGTACCAGGTCACATACCAGGAAGAAGGCTCATCCTCTTTTTCACCATTTGACAGACCCAGGGGAGTGGTCACATCCCCAAGCCTGAGAGAGCTCAAGAAGCATTTGGACAATGCTCTTGGGCACACGGTGTGGCTCTTTGCAGGGCCAGGAGTTGGTGTTGGTCATCCTTGTGGGTCCTTCCAACTCAACATATTCTGTGATTCTGTGGCAAGGTCTGTCACTGACAAAAAGTAACAGCTTCACTTCACCTAACTCACATATAACCCCTCTCTTAACTCCATCTATCAGAAACAAACAGAGAATTGCACAACTCCTCCGGCCCTTACAGCAGTCACACAGCTTGCACTGTATCCTTCCCACCAGACACTTCTTTACAGTGAGACTTTGTAGAAGAGAGGCTGGCTACTACCTTGTGTATCACAGTATCTATCAAAAATGCACTCTTAACTGGCCTTTAGGCAGTATAATGATCAAATATAATTTATACTGGGAATTTTTTCAGTTTCTAAACTTCTGTCGTGATGCAAGCTTCTTGGTTTGTTTTACCGGAGAAGTACCTAATCCCCCTGGCTGTCCCAGAATGAAGCAATTGTGTGTGAAACAGGCAGAAAAAGTACTCTTGAATAATTTTTATTAGAGTGTGCTGATTATTTTCAAGCCAGAGTCATGATTTCACAACAATCAAGGCTGATACAGTAAAGGCAACTTTAAGTGGTATCACTTATTAAACACTCTCCCCAACAATAGTTACATATTTGGCAAGCAAAATCTTACTACAGCTCCTCAACCCTTGCCTTGGAATAACCCACCAGCAAAGTTAACAAAAAGGGACTTCTTTTATTTAAAGGCTAGACTCGTACTGATGGGTACAAATCACTACCAAAAATCCCCAGATCACTCAGGGTAATTTCCTGGAATTTAGTGCTGATAGACAGAGGCATATCTCCTCTGCTCCCAAGGCAGCAGAAACCCTGTAAATCTTTCCTAACAGGGTTAGGACAAGAATATATGTTGGTATGGCAACATGTGTTGCAGCTCTGAAAGTCTTTTTCAATGATTTGGAGTCGGACTACAGATTTGCCTTCCACACCTGCCTGCAGGCATGAAGTACATTTTTGATTTCACCCTCTCATGAAGCTTGTCTACTCAGTGCAGAACATGGATTGGCACATCCACTCTGGATAAATGAAAAGAGAAAAGCTAGAAAAGAAAAGGGGCTGATGAGAATCTTCACCTCCATTGCCATAGCAGCCAAAATACTAGCAACCATCTGAATAGGAACTGCAGGTAATTTCCCATTTTCGCCCAAAAGGAGAAGGACAGGAAATAAACAATGACTTCTTGAGTTACGCTTCTCTACTTGTAGATTAAAGCTGAACATCACAATGCAAGAATAAGCTTATAGGGACAAGACAACTTTTGCAGACCTTATTAATGCGCTACAAAGAATGAAAATGCTATCTTGCACAGAGAATTCCTGCAGGCCTTATCCAGGGTGCCTCTCATTGACATCAACAGGAGCTTGCCTGAGAAAAGGCTGCAAACTTTGATCCATAAATAGCATCTCAGCACATTTCACCATGGAAACAATTGCTCAGGTTAATTCTGTTCTCTTCAAGACTGTAGCAGGAACTGCACCAGATACTTCACAGATCAGAGAAATCACATGCCTCACTATTGCACATGGGGTTGAAGAGCTCAGTCTGGCTCAGTCCCAGTCACACTGCTCCCCCTGACTGGCACTAAGACTGAGGTGAGCTGTCATTAGCATCTTGATTTCAAAAAGAGTACACCTGCAAGAAGAGAATATTGCTTGTATAGGAATGTTATTCCCTGGACTGTTCTACTACTCTGTTTCAGAAAAAAATATTTCCCAGAAACATGATAAACGCAGCAGACTCCCAACGGAGCATCCCGAACACCCTGATGCCCGCAGGGATCCTATTCAGGTCTCTCAAACCTGCACGTGTACATCGAAATCTCCTGCGGCGGCCAAAGCATCACCGTGCGCGGGCGCACCGCCCGGGGCTCCCGTGCCCCCCGGTTCTCGCCTCGCCCGGCGCNGGGCAGCGCTTGGCCGCGGGGCCGCCGCCCGCAGCCCCGCCAGCATGTCCGCGAAGGAGCGGCAAAAGGGCAAAGTGACCAAGGACAGCGTCACCCTCCTGCCCTGCTTCTACTTCGTGGAGGTGAGTGGCCGCTACGCCGAGCGGGCTGGCCGCGGGGAGCCGCGGGCTCGGGGAGCGGCGCGGAGCCGATCCGCGGGGAACCCGTGCGCCCGCGGAGAGCGAGCTCGCTTCGGTGCTCTTTCCGTACCGTCTGATGCAAAACCCTTACGTGATGCTTTGTCTCACCGAAATCAGCATGGAAGCTCCCTGTAAGGAGCAGGCATAAATTAATCTCATCTTTTGAGCGTTTTGAAGCAGGAATTATTTCTGAGAATTACTCAGAACATGAAAGGGTTGCTCAGTTAAATCGGGCTTATGTGCACAGGAACATCTCGGGAGGAAGACATGTTTCAGGAAGGGCTGGCTTCCAGGCAAACGCCTCTCTGCTTTGCTGGAATAAAAATCATGTTCATAAGGGAATGTTTAAAAAATAGAAACGTTCTGAAATAGGTAATCACTGATATATTTTTGCTGACTCCTGGAGTATGTGTTTCCTCTATCAGAGCTAAAAATGTCTGTTTGGAAAAAAGAATGAGGTTCTCAGCACATCTTCCAGTGCAAAACCTGCTATGGCTGCTCAGCTGGTAGCAGGTGGAGTTGCAGACACTAGCTGCTTGATGTGTCACTTGGAGGCATCTAGTCTCCTTGGAAAGGACAGTCACTTAGGTAGTTCTAGAAGATCATGAGTAGACACAGTTTAAGCTTAAAGAAACCATTGTGATGTGGATTTGTCTAATGGCACAGCAAAAAGAGGAACGTAAAAATGTTTTATGGGTTAAGTAAAGTGTTTCAGGTGACCTCACTCTCAGGGAAGAGAACCTGATGCACTTTGAGGCACCTAACTTAGGTAAGAGACAGACTGTGAAAATAACGTGAAAAACTTAATGGTAAAATATGGTGTAAGTTAACTATAAGTGGCAGTCAAAAGCATAAGAAAGGGTGAAGATATAAGCATAGGGTGAAACATAAAACAGAGTATATTTTCTCTCAGATGCATGTGAAGGGCTTTGGAGGTTCTCTAGAAGGTAGAAGGGGGTTGGTTGAGAAGGAATTTTGGGCAACAGTGGGGTGTTTCTGTTCACCTGGATATGGTCAGCAGCTAACACTAAGCTGCACCAGCTGGAAAGCTCAACAGAGACTGCTTACATGGAAGCATCAAGCTCATCCTATCAATGTGATTAGGCCTTCTCCAGAAAAGCCCTTTGATGGAAGGCAGTTGCTGTGCCATGTATCTTATATTAGCTTTGCATAGGAGGGAGAGGTCAAGCTTGAAGAAGCCCCTAAGAAAAGGTAAGGGGCTTCTTCGCTCTCTGTGCTCTCTTTGCTGCTTTGGGAATCCATAGAGGAAGGGAGGTTGCTGTAACCTCAGCCTGAGCAGGACTCTATTGCTGGAAATGATGTAGAGGTCCTGCAAGTCACAACAGAACCTGTGCTGTTGGGAGGGCTGTGCTTTGGCCTGCAGCAAGATAGGATGAAATGCAGAGCAAGAAAACAAAGTGTGCGCCTGCTGTTCTTAAGAGTTGCCTTATATAATACTGATTGCATACATATAGTTTCCCTAGAAGCTCCCTGCAGCTGTTACAAGGAATAAGGCAAAGGATTCTGTGAGCAGTGAAGAACCTACACTGAACTCTGCTTACAGTTCCTGCATGAGGCAGGCGAGTTCTCCTCTCAGGTGTGGGCTCTTAGGTCCCTCAGCAAGTCATTTCAAGCTTCATCCAAAAACAGGTGGAGATCTTTTCAGCATCCAGTTGCTCTGAGGGAATCAAAGTCCTCAATTAACAGAAAGGTCTCCTAATGAACTATTAAGACTTCTATGTTATTCAGTCACAGGAGCAGGCAAGAGCCTGTGTGAGCCTTTCCCCAGCAGGAGTAGTTTCTAATTATTGAACTGCAGACTTACGGCCTCACTTGAGCTGAAAAGTAAAAACAACATCAAAAGACAAAACTGACTGCAATACACCCGAACCTAAAGGTTGATTAGAAAACTTCTTGGTGAGTTATCAGCCCTATCCCATTACACAGCAGGAGGATTTGAAACCATTGAAACTTTTCAGCTGAGTACTCAAACCACTTGAGTGAAAGGCTAACAACAGTTCATGTGATACTTGAAGGAGCATGCAGCTTGTGTCCCCTGTGAACACCCACTCCGTGTTTGTGCACATGCGTGCTAATTCTAATCAGACTAACGAGAATGCCTTTCTAAAGCTTTGGAGCACAGCAAATGCCAGCACTTTAGCAGCATCAGGGAAAGGACGTGATGACTTAAAATCTTCTGTTGTGATTGGCTCAAACAGAACCAGATTAAGTTGTACCCCATAAAGAGGGATTTAATCAGAGATAATTTAATTGCAATGAGAAGTTTGCAAGTGTAAGGGATAGAGGAGTCACCCAGTATGGTTGCCTGGCATTACCATGTAATAAGGATTTCCTTCATAAGCAGGAGGTAAGTTCCTAATGCAGTCTAGCAACAGCCAACTACTTAAACCCAAAACTTACCCACTTTAAATGAGGCTTTCTGAATTTTAAATGGATGGTAAGAAACAGGCTTTCAAGCTCTTGCCTTTGAATGCTGTCAAATCTTTTATGTTTTTTTTTTTTCTTTTGGCACTCATTCACTTTTATTTTCCCTCTCCTGTTCATAGCAGACAGTCCCTTCCCACTCTGAATTGCAACAAAAAAATTTCCATAGCCCATTAAGTTTCCACCTTCAAACAAGACAAGTAGGGCTTGCTGACACCCACTTTCCAGCAAGACCTATCTAGGAGGTCTAGGCCCAAGGAAAAGCACATTGTTTAGAAAATACATTTCTAAAAATGCGCTTTTTTTCCCCTCTTGAATGCTAGACTTGGAAAAAAAGATGTTGAGTTGAAAGTCAAAATTTTTTTCAATGTGGTAGGAAAGGAATGTGTTCATGTTATACAAATAAAATATATTTTAAAGAGTGAAATGAGTGAAAAAATACATGTAACAACCAGTGTAATGCAGGCATCCAGAACTTCAGAAACAGTAGCACACAAATACAGTTCTGACACTAAGGGGTTTCAACTGTTAAGATCCTTAAGAATGGGATTAACTCCAAAAACAAATGTGTTTAGTGGCAGTGACTTTCAGGCTTAGATAAAATATGATTACATAGAATGTATGCAGGCCAACTGCTTTGGAGAAAAGAAGACTGAGGTGAGACCTCAGAGCTGTCTACATCTTCCTCACAAGGGAAAAGGTGAGGAGCAGGTACCAATCTCTTCTCTCTGGTGACAAGTGACAGGACCTAAGGGAATGGCAGGAAATTGTGTCAGGGGAGGCTTAGGTTGGATATTTGGCAAAAGATCTTCACCCAGAGGGTGGCTGGGCACTGGAACAGGCTCCCCAGGGAAGTGGTCACAGCACCAGCCTGACAGAGTTCAAGAAGTGCTTGGACAACAGTGTCAGGCACATGGTGTGATTCTTGGAGATGGTCCTGTGCAGGGCTGGGAGTTGGATTTCAGTGGGTCCCTTCCAACTGAGGACATATTCTATGAACTGATGGATAATTCAAACTAGCAGGTTTTTCCAGCAAAAGAGTTAAAACATAACACTAATGTGCTCCTCTTAAGATCATTAGAGGTATTCTTGATTTACACAGGAAAAGCAAAAGGCAGATCAGGCTAAAGCTTTGAAAGACATAGAAATGTAAAGGGAAGAAAATGAAGAGATGGCTTCTGAAAATGCAGATGGGTCATTCTCTAAAAGCATTAGAGGCAAATAAACATTATGAAGTAAATCTCAACACATTTTCAGTTAAGTGTTTTCAAGTTTCATGATTCAGAAAATAAAATAACTTGATGACTTACGCTATGTCTCCTAAGAATGTTTTAGAGGTTATTTTAAATGACTGGTAATAGTTAGCAGAACCTCTGATTAGCACACACTCCCGAGAGCTGAATAATTTTAGATTGCCTTGTGCACACTTACCTGAAGGACATGGTAATCATCACCGTCAGGCAGTTAGGCCTGTTTTATTCCTAATTATGCTTGTGGCATTTTAGGGTTCTGTAGACTGTATGGGTTATCTGAATTTCATTTGCATAGCTGAGAAAGACAAACTTTCCATGAAAATCCATAGTCCCTATGGCCTAGCAGGAATTACTTTTCATTGTAAAAAGTCTACATGCCTCTGGGAGAGCTTGAAAATGAGTATTCCTGGAATAAGTTTTCGTTTTTATTAAGTAACTTTGTTTTCAGCATATTCAGAGTATATAATAAATATATTCACTTAGAGAAGTAATATTTATGTTTCGAAATTTAATGTGAATCTGGAAAACTTCCAGAGGTACGTAGTTTCCATTCCGAGCACAATGGTCACACTTTGGAGGCAGGACAGACAGACGTGTTTCTTCTTGGTGAAGTAAAAAGACTGTCTTTACTCATGCTATCTCACTTCAGAAATTCCTGGTTTAAATCCTGTTCTCATGGAAGTCGCATAAATTTTGCCTTTGACTTTAGTGGCGTTACTGCTTCACCCAGTGCCTAATATGTGGGAATGCAGAAGGTCAAGGTGTTGTCAATCTGCATGACTTGATGCATTTATTCTCCAGCTAAATTGTGTTGCTGTAGCACAGCCTTCATCCGTTGGTTGTGTAACTTCCAGGGAATAAAATTGGAGATATTTTAGACATTGTCCCTTGTGCAGTTAAATTTTCTTCCATATGTTGTCTTCTGTATTATGAATGCATATGGGTAAAGCTGCTTTTTCTACATTTCCCAGAGCTCAGCCAGGCCTTAATCAGTTTGGAAACACTTCTTTCAGTACTGGAAGACCACTTATTTTTCTTGTTCCCCAGAGGAGTTGGAATTCTCACCGGCAAAAAGCACAAAGATCTGTTACCATTGTAGAACTCCAGGCTGCAGAACCCAGGAGGTCATGAAACCCCCCTGAAATAAGTGCACATGCAGAATGGCCACTGTGTCTCAGTAACAGATGCTCTACTTCCTTTTGTTTCTAACATACACTGAGAGAGCTGGGCTTGAAACGTCATTTGACACTCAGTAGCACTTCTTAGTCACATCTGGAATGCTTTTCAGCTGTTCAACCATGCATGATCCACAGTATTTAAATTACAGTGACCTGCAAGTCATGTATAGGTGTGACTACAAAAGACACAAAAAGCCAGGGGAGTGCAGTGATTAGGATAAGAGAGAATAGGCTGTAGGACTAAAGCTTTCTTCCTAAGAACATTGGATCTAATGTAAGAATTAAACTATAATGCTGTGACTTGGAGGCACAGTGTAGTCATATTCCTCTTTAGATTGCTTTTTTGTTATACTGAAATTAACTGGGGGCTACACCCAACAAATATCCCCAGTGGCAGAAGATGAAATTATCCCCATACTGTCATAGTAGCATAGTATTTTCCAAATACATGTCTTTTTCTCTCAAAAGAGTCACCCATGTGTGAGAGGAGGAGAAGGAGAAACACATTTAGCTCTCTACTCACTGAGCTGTCCTAGTCATGTGGCTGACTCTCAGAGGATAGATGTCAGATTTGTTTATAAAGCTGCATTAGAGACCAATATCCCCAAAATATTAAGGGGCTATCCAAGACCTGAGGAGGCTGCTATGCATTCAGAGCAGCTGTATAATTCATTGGCCAAGTCATCAATGTTGCATCCTCCCTGTCACTTCTGTGCTTATGGAAGAGCCATACAGCCTGAACACTACCAGCTTTTAGTAGGAAAGGACCAGAAAAGGGGAATGAAAAGGGAGGTGTCACACCTGTGCAAAGGCTGTCTTTGGAAAACAAATGCAAATGCCACAAGCTAGATGTCCCTTCTGGTTTTGGCTATGTGCTTGGCAAGTGTAGAGTTGGAGTAGTTCTCAGTGAAAGAAGGCCCTACTTCCTTTTCAGTCCAGCAACATCCTCTTGACCTAATACTTCCAGTAGTAAAAGAAGGCCTGGATATGTTAGAAATAAATGGAGATACATTTTCCCAAATTATTACCTCTTTCAAAAATTTATAATCCTACCATCAGTGGTCTTTTATAGTTGTTAAAAATCTATTACTCCAGAGTCAAAGTTAATAAAAACCAGCATATTGTGGAACCTTAATGCACAGGAGCTGAGCTATTACAAGCATGGTATCTTGTCTGATGATCCTGTCACTTAAAAGTTCGATTTGTAGGGAGTTCAGAAGTGGCTAAACAGCATGGGAAGAAGCCACTGGAGAAGGGCTGGCACTCACAGGATTAAATTTTTTTTCTATGTATGGAAATCAGCATGTTTTAGAGAGTACAATAAATTTTAGAATTGTGTAGGGACTGGCAGCTTTGTCCCTTAGAGATGGGGTTTTTGGAGGAACTTCTAGCTGAAATTTGGTAACAGTGACCTGAAAACAACTGCCTTTTGTTGAAGTACTGCTGTTCTTGATTTACCTTAACCTTGCAGCAGAAGCATAAAATAAATTTTGTAATCAACATAATGTGCATTATCCTAAATCTCCTTGTGTGTAGTTATTGATTATAACAATCATTTATTAATTGATTATAATTATTATTGATGTAATGAAACAATAATAATTAAGATAAGGAGTCATCAATTATGTTTGAAGTCACACTGAAAAAAAATGCAGTACTGGTATTTTTTGTGTTTTAAATTTCTGCCTAAGAATTTACTTTCTATTTAAACACACTTAATATAATACATATATAATATAGAATATAGATAGATTTGTAAAGTATTTATAGATTATTCCTCCCCAAAAATATTTTTGTTAAACAATTTTTATTTTGTTGGTTTCTCCCTGTGTAATTTCTGCTTCACATACATTTATAAAAAAGGAAATAAAGAAAAAAGTACTTTTAGGGTTACTGTGCATTCAGCATGACTGAGATTTCTGAAATAAATAAGAATTGTATCACTGATATATCAGCTCTGGTTTTGGTCTTACACCTACTGAGACCTTTCTATTAAGATCAGGTAAAAGATAAGACATTTGAAGAGTTGCATGAAGACAGCTGTTGTATTTCCAAAGCTATATTGTAAGTTACAATCAGTTACAAAACAATTAAGTTAAATTCTAAAATCAATGCTGGAAATACAGATAACTTAATTACCCAAAATGGTAATTATAATAGATTTCAAAGACATCTGGGATTTGAAATTCAACTTTTAAGTTGAAATTAAATCAAATAGTGTTAAGTCTAGGAGAAGAAAGACCATTATATCATGTACCTGCACATAATTTCTACAAAAGTTAGACAATGGTGAGGTATAAGTACTTTAGAGAAAAGACTAATTCCTTATACCTTTGGTCCAGATGAAACCTGCATCCAAAAAAGGGGCAAGGAGCAGCAGAAACTCAAGTTCAGACAGAAAAGCAAAAAGCCTTTATACAGATAGAAGCCTTAAACTTCTGAAGAGACTGAATGCCTTCTTTTATAAGCCTGAGGCATTTAAGAATTAGGTTTAGAACATAAAAATAAATCTAAAAATGTCACTTTTCTGTCAAGCTGGTCCCCTTCTTTACAGGCATCCCATGCTTCATACTCTCTCTTCAGAGAGTCATGGGTTCTCAAAAATGAGAACATGGCAGAATTTGGCTTATGCCATTTCTTAGTACTGATCTATTCTGGGAGGTTGTCAATCACAGTAATGACCTCAGTATTCACCCCTGTCAGGATAAGAGAAACCTATCCTCCTTCCATTCTCTCCTCCTGTCCATTGTGAATCTCACAGCAAAGTACAACAGGACAACAGGGTGGTTGAAAGCTGCAGTCGCTGTTAGTAGTTGGCTGAGGAATACCTTGTCTCCTCCAACCCACCACAGACTTTCTTGTCTCATCCATCTGTTGTGCTTTGTCATTTAGACCATGAATTCTTTGGCACAAGGATTGACATTTATGATAAATTTAATAGAATCTTCCACAATGCAACACCTTACCATGGGAACTAAACACAGTTATTAATTAGACCATCCTTTTCCCAAAGACTTGGCTGGTATTTTTTCCATGCTGGGAAACCAGTGGCATTCATTTGCTATCTCTTTGAGGCAATTCTGTTTATTTACCTGCTTGCTTACAAAGATTACCCAATTCCCAGAAAACAAGAGAAACATCAGGAGGCAGCTCCAATACTCAGGAACCCCTTGCTTGATGTGGAAGGGTTGCAGAACAACTTAAGAATCTGAGAAGTTCCTGGCCATCCAAGTCTAAAAATTATTTACAAAATATAAAATATCCAAACAGTGTATCAAGCATCCCATAACCCTTTCTTTTAACAAGTGGGCTAGTCATACCATCTTTAGTCTGCATCTGGCAAATCATGTCTTGACTTTCTCTGAAAGCTACATCCATGCTGCTTCTCTCTTTTCTGCCCACCTTTTATACAAGCAACATCACCACAGGATCTGGATATGAGTTCATGGTAAGAGAGAACACCTATACAGTGCATTTTAGCAAAGCAAAAGCCACATAACTGCAACCTACAAAACGGGTTCCGACATCTGAGTACATGACATTCCATGGCTGAACTCTCACAAAGCCCATGAATTTTAAATGTTATTTTCCTGAAGATAAATAGGGACTTTTTGCTTAGTTAACTGTTGACAAATATGAGAGTAAAGTATAAAACCAGCAATGTACAATTTTAGAGAATTTATAGAAGCCAGGGATTCTCAGGTTCGATCCACTCCAGTAAGACTTCCCTACTAAGCCTTGACCTTCCACTGACCCATTTTCTAGACCTCTGCTGTCACACCGAACCCGTATTCCTGCCTTACAGAGGGCAATGGGATGGAGTTGGAGGTGTAGGGTAAGAGATGGGGCATATACTGGTACTGGAGACCTCAAGGTTAGAAACAACTGACCTAATGGTCAGATAAAGAAATGCAGAGCTGCAACTGGCAAAATTGATTAAAAGGTAACAGACCAAAGAACAAGCATCCAGCATATGTGAACCATGCCACATATAGTAAATCGGGATGTAATGTGAAAAGACAGAAAGGTGTAACAGTGCATTAGCAAACATAAAAAGGAATCAAAGTAGTTCCTACAGTGAGGGAGAATCATCATCAACATTATACTGCTCCTGAGAAAGGTTTTGGGATGCACTATACTACAACTCATTTTATACTGAATAACTACTTGTTACTGCTAGATATATATACAAAGATCATGCAGAAATGTAACATACAAAGATATGAAAGTAAAACAAATTAGCCATAGCCTGAATTCTAAGGTTTAAGGACAAAGCATGTTTGACAAGCCTCAGTCCTGAGTCTTTGCAAACTCAGTACAAAATATGTAGCTTGTTAGTAGGAATGACAGTACTGTATTTAGTGGGCTACAGCTCTACAGGTTCCTTGTTTCATACATTCAAAGCCATGGAAAACTAATCATAGGCAAGTTTTAACAGAAGCATTTCCATGTACCTGGGGGTGCCCCAGCAAGTTTGGGCCCGGTGGTTGAGCAGTAACCAACTTCTGGGTTTTGGGCAGGACCATCATGGCTTCCATGCATAGGTTGTATCATATGACCTATAGCAAACTGTGCTTGCACTGTGCATCCTGGACAATCTTAACCCTCACAAGTAAACCAGAAGCATGCCAAAATGACCTCCAGAGCAAGCACAGCATGTCCCACAGAAGAGAGATGAACAGCCTGGAGAACTGTCATCCCCACCTCTGAACTCCTCTCCCAGCCATCTCTTCTTTCAGTTCTCTGTGATCTCTCATTGTAATACCTGTCCTGTGGCTCTTGGCCAGAAGGAATATTTGTTACGTCAGCCCCATCAGTTCAGAGAAGTTGCTGTTGTGCTGCTGAATGCTGCTTTGGTTTGTCCTGCTCTATGTAACACACAGGAGGTTTTCTCCTTACTGGATCTCTGAGAATTTGCATCCTTGTTGAGCTCTTGGGAACAGAGAACATCTTTTCTGATGCTTGGACAATTCCTCACTCAATATAGCAAAAGCTTTTAAAATATTAATAACATTAATTATTATTAATAGCAAAGTTCTGTGGTTTAATGAAGACTTCTTACTTACAGTTTTAAGAAAATAGCAAGGAGGAAAAAGACAAAAAAATCTCTTTTTAAAAAATAAATAGACCACAAATCAAACTTTTTCAGTAGCTGTGCTGATTATCCTTCTGACTTTAAGGCAAACAGGGTTTGACCATTTGGGTCAAACTTTACATTTACAGATCTAAATTACAAGCTAAACAGGGATCTTACTCCATTATCCACCCAAGGAAGTAAGAGTATAAAGACTTATTAGTCAGGATTAGTCAAGAATTGACGTTGAGGGTTTTATTATTCTAATTAGGCACAGGAAAATTCCTATTCCGTTTTGTAATTAAAACAATACACATTCTACCATCTAATTATATTTGACATTTTCAAGGTGTTGGGTGCTGAAGTCTGTAATTACAGAGATGCTGCTGCCTTAAGCAGAACACTCCATAAATATTCATCTATTAAATAGCCAGTTATACTGTTTAGAAGATTTTAAAATCATTTGCCTTTTCTTTCTTAGAAATGTTAGACTTTTAGAAGACACATTTTATATTTGTATTTTTAAAAAGATAGGAAGAAAAATGTCCTTTGGGATCTGACATACTGTATATAGCAAATTGACTACAGACCTATTCATAAGTATTGTAAGCAGTTATGTCGGAGATCCATAATCCTTTAGAATTATATCTTTTCTTTAGCAGAATGGATAATTACAGTCAGAAATAACATGGGAGTCCTGTACTGAAGTCATAAGACAGTAAAATGCAATTCCTAAAATTCCCTGATTTTTTAATTAATAGTAGAGTTATAGCTTACATACAGTAAAGTTATTTACTCCCTTTTATTTTAGTGTCTCACAATAAAATACCACTTCAAATTATTGCCTATTTTTGATAGTTGAATACTGCCATTTAAAACAGTTGCCTGCCTAAAAATACTATGATCCAAGTAGAGTTTGACCTGTGGGTAATGCCTAAGCTATTTCTGAAGGAGAGACTTTCCCTTCCTGATATCAGAGAAACAGAAAAATCCTGAAGATGAAACTGAATGCAAGGTGTTCCATGAGCGGGCCTGCTTTGTGTTTTCATTCTGGGAAATTAACTTTTGGGGATCTCTTGATAAAAGGGCAAAATTTCTCAAAAGAAGGACAGTAGGCATCTGCCTGTTTTGTCCATTTAGCTCACTGGAATAAGTTTGTGTCCTGTTGTAAGATGCTTTGCCCAATGGGACGTGGACCCTGACTAACTCATTAAGTATGACTTTCAATCAGTTAATAATAAAAGAGGTTGCAAATGTTAAAAAAGCTAAATGCTGTGCAGAAAGGAAGTTGAGAGCTCCAATGCTGTGCAGAATTTCAGCATCCTAGCAAGAGCAGCACAGAGTTGGTGCAAGCTCCCTGCACACCAGGACAGGGGGCACTGTGGCAGCCTTCAATTCCAGAGTCCCCTGACACCAGTCAGCATAGTCTCTGTGCAGGCAGGTGTTGAGACAAGGGCACCCACTTCCACAACAATCTAAATTATTCCCAGAGTAAGAAGACTTCAGGGAAGTCCTCTTTCATCCTGCACATCTATGTGATGACTGGAAGCAGTCTAGCCCATGTTTATGGTCAGTCAGGCTGCATCCAGAATGAAGTGAGGATTATATTATATACATATACATATACATATACATATACATATATATATATTAAAAAATATGTATTATATAATGCATCCTGATAAAGAACTGGACTTCTTCCTGTGATGGGCAAGAAGCAGGACTCAGTTTAGTGACACTGTATGTAATTATTCCATACATATTTATGTTAGATTATGTAATAGTTATATATTATGTATTCACATAATATGTATTACATATTGTGTGTGTTATATGATGTACATAATATGTATGTATGGTATAGTATGTGAGTGCAAATATGGAGGTGTTTGGGTTATGCCTATTTATATATGCACACTATTTACTGCAGCAAACTTCCCAGATGCCTGGTCTTATTTCTGTAATGCTCACAGCACTTAAGGATGCCAATCCACATTTCCTCCCTTTCTACACAATCACAGCCTCCATACTATGTGACATTACAATGCAATCAACTTGAACATGGATACAACCAGACAGGCAACATTCTTCTATTCACCACCCTCTCCAGATTTTGCTTGAAACACTTTGAAGATACAACTCACCCTCTTCAAATCAGAAGATCAAAGATAAGCTGTTCTTTTTAAACAAAAAGTCATATTAAAAGATGTTTTTATTAAATTTAGCTAGAACCCTCCTTTTTTTAATCATCCAGAATTACATTTCATGCACAAAAAGCCTGAATTTTATAAGCTCAATGCTTAAAAATCAGAAAATTGCCTGTTAATGCAAGAAACCATTGTCCCTCTGCCATGCAGAGCAGATTTTATAAATCAGTTTCCCAAAATACATGTGGATCCCATTTTACCTCTGCTTGTATACTGCATTGTAGAATGGGATGAATGACATTGATTTTAAAAATCAGTTGTTTCTGTAAATGTGAACTGAACATTGCAAGAATAATATAATTTAAGTATGCTCAAAATTCTTTTAGGACAGTCACTGGTTCCCATAATCTCAGATGCTATTAACCATAGGTACCTCCATTGCAGTACAGACACCAGGAAGGACTCATTGCATCTCAGTGGAGGAGCAGGAAGTTCTTCTATTATTGCCTTTTTCATGGAGGTCCCTGGAAAAATAACAAACAAAAAGTGTTTCTGAGCATTTACTAAGGCGGATGCAGAGAATAATTACATCCTGCTGGTCACCTCTGAATGCCCCAACGTGCATCTCAGGGCAGGGCTGCTCTCTTTGTTCACTTATAAACCAATAGCTTTAAAATGCCTTTTTGCAATATCTTCTCTTAAATTGCTTCCTTATACAGAGATTTACTGCTTGATCCTGTGCTTTCAGGAGCTGGTGGTGAGCAGAGGTGAATTTGGGCTCCCAGAAGGGCCGACTCTGCTCTTAATAAATCAGTGGAAGTAATTGCGAAGAGTTAGATAACTAAATAGCTAGAGGATGAAAGAATTGTGAACCATAGTCATCAAAGTTCTAAACAGACTGAATCTTGCCCAAGTTAATTGCTTTTTTGATAGAATTGAGGAATGGATGTGCATTATCACATATTCAGATTCTAGGGAAGGACTGGATACTGGTTTTCATTAACTATTACTTTGAAACTTAATGCAGAATGGCTTTGATGTAGACTGTCATACATGACAGAGAGTTGCTAAAGGACCAAAAAGGGTGATTGATGAACAGCAGAGTGCCGAGGCCCCACATGGGAGACTGCAGTCCTGAAACTTTCCTTTAAAAAAATTAAAGTTGTTCTATTAGTGATTCATAGATGAAAAGGCTAAATTATGTGTGCTGAAGATTGGGCTGGGTGTTTTGACTAGCTTGGTAGACAGCAGGGTTATTGATATCAACTGAACAGTATTGTATCTCTAGAGAATTAATTATTAGAGATAGTAAAATAGGCATGACAAGGAGCAGTGAGATATAAACAGCAAACATCAAAGAGATTTATTAACAAGACTATGTTGTCTTTGCAAAAGCATTGCTATTCCATTTCCAAACAGTAATTTTTTGCTTTCTTCTCTTCTAGTTACCCATATTGGCATCTTCTGTTGTTAGCCTCTATTTTCTTGAGCTTACTGATGTCTTCAAGCCAGTTCACTCTGGATTTAATTGCTATGACAAGAGTCTGAGTATGCCATACATTGAACCTACACAAGAGTCTGTTCCCTTCTTGATGTTGCTTAGTCTGGTTTTTGCTGGACCATCAATTACGGTAAGTTTGAAGTGCTACCATCACTTAAAGATTTTGAACAGAGTTTCAGTTGGCATAAAGAAAATAGCTCCTTTGGTTTCAGCTAGGCTGTAGAGTGTCATCCGGGCTAGTTTCCTTAGGATTTTAAATTCATATTTCATTCTTCTGCAACAAAAGGAGTTACCCTCCTTAAAACATTCCCTGTAGCACTTCATCTACTCTCACTAACTTGATGGTGGACATTAATGTTAAGAAACAGCATCTACAGTTGGATGAGAATAACTTGAATCATTCTGTTACGCTGTACAAATATTTGAACTTTTACAGACAGGGCATCTCAATACTCTCAGAGACATCAAAAATGCAAGATTTTTTTTGAAATGCAAGCCTTTCACAGCCCTGAACTTGACACTTTTGTTAGAACTAGCTTTATTCATAGAGAAGGTTTATCAATCTTGTCATTGAACTCAAGTACATTTTCCCAAATAGCACTGAAACACCTCTAAATTGCAAGTTAGTCATTAAGAACAGGCAAAAGTGGGCTGGTTTAATCATTCACCCAAAGGGAGGAGATGATTTCTACAGAATAGAAATATCCTGTCAGAAAGAGCAGTTGGGTCACTATTTTACAGAAAAGAAAAGTAGTTGTTGTCTCATAGATATATACATATGTATATATATGTATATAAAGGAGAGAATTCATTTTGTCTGATTTTAGCAGTTCAGATAGGAGTCTTGTTCTCACACCACTCCTGTCTGGCAAATAAAGAGAGAAATTCACCTGTAGTGGGTGATTATATGCACCTAAAAAACAGGATCAACCTTTTGAAAGGATCTCTTCTCCCCACTGACAGCAATGACTGTGCATCTCAATTAGGCACTTCTCGAAGGCCAGCTGCAAATATATCTCTGCTTCCAGCTCCTCTTAATTCCCTTAACTTCAACCAGTTAATTCATTTCATAATACTATCCAATTTACAGTTAAAAAATCTATAAAATGTGATGCCTGTATAAAAATTATCAAGTGCTGTTCTCTCTTTGCTTTCCAGAATATTTTTTCTTTATTTGTCTTTTTTTTTTTTAACTGAACAGTTCTTACTGCATTTGATTTTCGTTGCTTTAGAAACCATTTTTGAAAGGATTTTGCACATCCAGCAGGCTAAAAATTGTACATTTAGGAAGTGGGAGCTAAGACTCTCAGTGATCCTGGTGCAAATGGTCGTTGCAAACACCAAATACTGTGATAAAAACAAAACGTTGGTATTGGGGTTTGGCTGGGTTTCTTGAGTGATTCTGCTAAAAACAAACTGGACTTTTCTGACATAGCTATAGATGGAATCTGTCTAGGCTCACTTGGGCCACAGTAGGTGGTAAAACCTGGCTTTTGTTTCAGAGAGTTTATGCTAACCATAGGTAATATCAAACACCTTAAATACTATATGAAAGATGCCTCTTTCTTTATATGGTATTTGTTAAGGGCTTTGATTATAGCTCAATTGTTTCAGTATTGCATGAAATTTTGCAATAGAAAATGTTATTCTTGCTTGAATCATTCTACCAGCAGTACAGAAAATTAAACAGAAGCATGCCATGTGCGGAACTCAAACCCATACTTGAACATGCCTATAAAAAAGAAATTTTGATAAAGAAAGTAAATCTCAAATCTTTAAAGTACAACTGGCTAAAAGCTGCAAGCCTTAGGAAGGTGTAGTTCATTTGTATTGGTGTGAGCATGAATATGATACTTGTGTTAGAGACTGGGCAGTGACAGTGCAAAATACACAACCTCCTTCAGAAAACACCAAAGGCACTGGCTCCTTATTATTCGATAAAACTTTGGAAGTAGGGAACTAGGGGACATTATTGTCTAATCTTTCCCTTTTTGTTTGGAAAAATAGGCCAGTGAAGCTCAGTGTAAAAGGATTACAACTGTGCTATTGTCATATTGTAGTTTAGCATTTTGTAAGTTAGTTTTCATAAACATTTCGATTAATTACACACTTTCTAAAACCTGTAAAACAGAAAAGAAAGCCTGAGCTATGTGAGGAATTGAGGATCTCCAATAATGTTGTGTATCCTGGCCTCTGTCCACACTTCAGGTACTTACTGCAGTATGAGCCAGAAGGTCACCAAGACTCAATAAAATACAGGTGTGATTAAGTCACATTTTAAATATTACCAAAGAGTATATGTAAGAAGAAAAAAAAGAAAAATTGTTCATGGGGAAGAAGATAAGCAAATTCCAGTGTCAATCCCTCTTTAAAACCTTATATAAATACTAGAATAGGAATTTTTTAAAAATTATTTTTGTTGGTATAATGATTTTTCCAAGAATTGAGAACATATATAAATCTGTTCACTTTAGAGTATTTTTTTACACACAAAAAAAATCCAACATTTTCTGATTTATTTTCCAAAGCCATTATTACAGAAGGATCTGTTTTGCTTTGGGGCTTTGTGTTTTGGTTTTTCTCTTTGGGCTTTTTTTCTCATTATTAGTGAGTAGCAAATGCATTTAAACTGTCTTGTTCTGTAGCCCTGAAGGGTTACAGAAAATAACTACCTGTATTACTGACATATGTCTTATAGCTTGGGGCATAGATGAAATTTTGTCTGTGTATTCAAAAACTGTAGGACACTTCAGTGTGGAGCACCTGGACTTGAAGAAATTAACAAGACAGATATTTTATGTCTGGAACGTAGATACACCTGAATTGCAGCATGACTTCCATTTGCTTCAAAGAGCTCTGAATCCGATCCTCTGATAGATTTTGTCCCTAGTTACTCATTCAGAAATGTTAGGACCAATTATTTAATCCTATCAGTGAAGGTTCCAACTCTTACCAGCCACTGACTAAAAACCTGCTCAGAGGTACCAATGTCCTTCCCAACAGAGATCACTAGGACATCAGATCACATTGATTTGGAAAATCATTTCTCAGGGAGAGAAATTCACTGCTGGCACTGCCCCTTCTACTCTGAGAGTTTTTTCTGTGGAAATGCCAGCCTCTGAATTTTCCTTGACATAGGCTGTGTTGTTTTTTGCTCTATCACACAAGCTAATCCAGCTGTCTGGTGTTCTCCCTGTACCAGAAATTTCCCAGAACTTGGCTAAAAACTGTTAAGAGTTTTTCTGAGCTTTAAGTTTGGAATACTACTGGTTTCTCCTGGAAGCTTCAGTAGTAAATTGATCGAATGTAGACAGATAATAGTGGCCATAGTTCTCAGCTAATTAGAATTCCTTAAATAACCCTTACCACTGGCTTTTCCATGTCATAAGAGAACCTTCACTACTTCGATCTTCCTGGCCAAGAAATTTCAATTTAATAAAACTTTAGCTAATAAAGAGTTAGATGAAGCTTTTCAATTTTACCTCCCTTTTCCTAGGGTGGAGGTGTTAGTATAGACAAACATCACTGGTAATTACAGCAGATTCAGCATAATTCAGATGCTTTGGCATCTCATTGTATTATAAACTTTGTGTATTGCATGGATTAGTTTTCAATGTAGCTGTGGATAGACAAAGTGAGTCTTCTTTTGCTGGTGAGAACTGCCTCATTAATTGCAATATTTCAATTCAACCCTTACCCTGAACTCTGTACAAACCCTGTACAGAATTCCAAATAGTTGTACTATTGAACAAGGAAAAAAATAAAATCTGAGACTGCAAATATATAAATGTGTCTGGACTTTCCAGCAAGTCACACCATTTTTTACTTATATTCTTCTTTTTATAAACTCTTGTCTAGGGCTTTGGTCATAATCTGTTTTGCTTGGTGTGTTGCGAGGGACCATAAGGACTGAACTTTTTCTGCCGCTGTGGATCTGGTTAAAACCCAAGCCAAATTAAACAAATACAGAAGAGCAGGCTGTCACATAATTAGAAGCTGCTCGGGATTGCTAGGCTTGTGGCCAAGACTGAATGCTAAAACAACTTCAGGAGCACTAAGATATTGCAGTGGCTCTGGATTATTTTAGAGGCGATATTTTATAATTACTGCTTTTTTATTGTAGAAGCATCAAGTTTCAGCTGTAGATCAAGGCCTGGATACCACTGGCACTGTATACTCTATGCCATTTGCATTTAATTTCAGGGCCACCTTCTTGCCTGCCCTAATTCAGACTAAGTTGCATTACCTTATGTTTACATATTGATACAAATCTTTTAAGGTTTAGTGCATGTCAGTGGATGACATTGGTTGTGTTACAGTTATATTATAGCGCTTTAAATTTAATCAGGATCTTCTGAGTAAGTGCTACATTCAATTTAATGGCTCCTTTGTCATTGCAGATAATGATAGGAGAAGGAATTCTCTACTGTTGCCTGTCCAAAAGAAGAAATGGGATTGGAACAGAGGCCAATATTAATGCAGGAGGATGCAACTTCAACTCTTTTCTTAGAAGAGCTGTCAGATTTGTTGGTGGGTTTCAGTTGTTACTCACAAAAAAGAACTTTCCCCATACATTCAGTTTTCACCATGCAGGTTTGCTTCTCTGAAACAGCCTTTCAGAACAGTGCAGAGCATGCATAGACCTTCTGCTAGAAAACGTGAGAAGAAACTCAGACTGCAACAGGGCAGCCCCATACTCAGTAATGCAGCATCTACACTTTCCGTTTTCCCTTTCCTCTCCTGTGCTATTGTCAGTATTTCTAAAAGAGTAATTTGTTTTTCCTTCCCTGCCCACCTTGAGCTGGCTGCCTTTTAATGATTTCAGTGTATAGCTTCCCCTGCCTGTCTTCAGTGCATCATAAGGATTCAACCCACCTGTCACAGTATTCAGCATGACAGTGAAAACTTGTCAGAAACTCTAAGTAGGTTTGACATTCTTTTTCTAGAATGTGTTTATCTGCCTCTCAAAAAGGGCTAGAATCTGGCAACTTAAATGATAGAGCAACATGTTGAATTCTTTCGTTTCACCTTGTTTTAACTGTCATTTATGAAGAACTGTACTTGGAAAGGCAGCTGGACTTTGATCCCCTTCTTACAGTTAATTTCCTCTCTCAATAAGTGGCTAAAGGAAAGGTTTCCTCTGTTTCAGAAATCTTTCATTAGAGAAGGCAGCCTAGGCAAAGACAACCAGCAGGACAGCAGACTGAAAACCTGGTAGGACAACTATTCCCTGGGTTTTGGTAGTCTGGCAAACAGGGAGGTAGTGACCAGCGAGGTTAGGCAATCTGTGAGCAGCAAAGCATCATAAGAGCTGCAGTGAGGAAGAAAGCAGAGGGTTTGTAGATTACAACATGAGCAAGGACAACTGTAAACATACCCCATGTCCACGTCTTCTCCTGTTAGGTATTCCATCACCAAAAAAACAAGCTCAAAGACACATTAATTTCATCCTAAATTCACACTCTGAATTTGAAGATTTTTCATATTTTAGTATCTTTAACATTCTTTCAATTTTAGGATGAAAAATAAATTTATCTCTATGAATAATAGTAGGGAATTACTATAATTATAGGTAAATCTTTAGGAGAAGAGCAGTTGCAAATGTTCAGTAAAGTGATTGCATTACTTCAATTGCCTTGTGAATTTGGCATTATTAATCAGTCTGAAGAATTGATCCCTTATGAAATAGACTTAAATATTTGGGTTAGTGACAAGGACAAATACTCAAGATCTTAACATCAGAGGTGTGAAGGTAGCCAAAGTTATCACCAGCTGGTGATTCTGTGGTGGCAAAAAGAGAACAGGTCTTCAGAGCAATGGTCTAATGGGCAGTTGTCCATCCTACTAAAAGCCTGTCTTCCAGTGGGAAAGTCCAAGGACGGGATAAGTACATATGCTCTCCTCAAATAGTTGGCTACACTTTAGTCAATTCAGAAAACTTCTTTCCAAACTGAAGAAGCTCCAGTGTAGCTCTCTTCTATGAAAAGATGTTGGAGGATATCAAACCATTAAAACAAAAGTTTAAGTATCAACAGAGAGAAAACAAGCATAAACTATCTTATTTTTTTGTATTAAAGAATTCAACTTTGCAATAAGCTTTCATAAAAGAATACCTTTTATTCTGCATTTAAATTCTCTCAAGTCCAATAACAAAAGCCACCATTGAATGTAGTTTGCACAATTAATCATCCTAATTAATGCATATTCTAAAGTTAACAAGCTCTGTTGATTTCTTTCCTAGGTGTTCACGTGTTTGGTCTTTGTGCAACTGCTCTTGTTACTGATATTATACAGCTATCAACAGGATATCAGGCACCATATTTCCTGACTGTTTGTAAGCCTAACTATACATCCTTAAATGTATCTTGCTCAGAGAATTCATATGTTGTGGAAGATATTTGCTCAGGAGCTGATCTCAATGTTATCAATGCTGGAAGGTTGGTTCTATTCTTCATTGTGTACATTTTTAAGCATTCATTTTATTTTTTATCTTCTGTCCCAATTTCGAGATTTTTTCTTAATTAAAGTCTGAATGAGTTTGTTGGTTTTTTATAACAAAGGTGAATACATAAATGTTTTTTTTGTGATGTTCAATTTTCTCCATAAAGATATTAGTCTAACAGTGGGCTTTGGAAGACTTTGTCAAGTTCCAAAGCACAGTTATTAGCAGCTGTTCTCCCCCCTCAAAGGAGGCAATTTCCTATACCATTGTCACTATGTATAGCTGCTAGTGCTTTTCACAGTGTTGTGTGGGTAAGTTCCTCGTAACAGGCAGGGAAGAAGTCTCCCAAGTGCTTGGTCTGAGACCTCTGTATAACATACATTACTGTTCAGGTGTTTGGGATTTGTTGGACAAGTTTGTTTTCTGTTTCTCTAATTAAGTTTTTTATGTTAACAGCATTGAAAAAAATCTCTTTTTTAGAGGAAATACCACAACAGTGCAATGCTGTGTGTTCCCAAAACATGTCTCTTCTTACATGGTATTTCTAACTGGTTCTTTATTTCTTTTCCCACAACCATTTGCTGTTACTGGGATATTGCCAGTGAAGCCTGACGCTTGCAAGCAGTGTCTTGCAACTGCATGGTGTCCCAAGGAAATCGGGACATGATTACATAGGAGCAGGCAGAAAGATTTCCACAATTACATCTCATTCATTTTTTTATCTCAAATATGATGTCTACTGCTTTGAATTGACCGCCTGTAGCCATTCCAAAATGACCAATCACTCCTAAGTTTAAATACCATCACTTCCAAAAAAACATTGAAATTAGTTGTAACATATTAAGACTAAGCAATCAGGTTTTGGGTGTTTCTGTTTCCTTAGGAAAACGGCCATATATTAATACCTCAAAGTTATTTCCATCAAAGAGGATACATTTGGCAATCTGTAATATTCTGGCACCACCCTCAATTTCTCCTTAATTCAATTTTATTGCATTTTTCCTTTATTATGTTGTTACTTCCTTATGCCAGTCTCTACCACAGCAAGCAGCACTTGCTACTGGTTCTTCAGTAGCACTTGCTACTTCCTTCAGTCACCCATATAGAAATTATGGTATAATGTCTATAGTACAGGAGGTTAATTTGACTTCAATAACTTCAGTTTGGAAGGGACTTGTTCTGAGTTTGCTAATGGCCTTCATTTTTTATTTGAACTTCCCAGAAACTTTGGGTCCAGAAATTTGCTCTAGACTCCTGTATGAAAAGTATAGAGAGGGGCACATAATTATCCAACGGATTACATGAAATCATTTTTCTGCAATATCCCCAAATATCCAGTGGTTCCTATTGTCCATCTTTTCCTCTATTATCTTCAAAGAGCCTTTTCAGTCACTTCTGTTCAGCTCTCCAGTGAGATCTCTATCCTCTGTCATCTCTGATGTTCTGACTCAGTATGACTCTTTCTCTCAGTAGGACTCTCTCATCCTTGTTCCCCCTCTACACATCCTCATGCATGAGCATATAGAGTGATACACTGTCATCGGAGTTCAGGACGTGTTTTCTTTGAGACCTTTGTTCACCTTTTCAATACAGAGCCATACAAAAAGGTGACATATTTTTAGCTGGAGTTATTTTCATTTTAGATTAAAGGATAACAAATAGAGGAACAAAAGCAGGGACACCATTAGAGAGTACAGAGAGTGCATTTAGTCTGTGTTTGCCCTGAAAGCATGTGAATGGAAAAGAGAATAAAGAGAAAATTGACTGTACCATTGTGACACACCTTACATACTATAAAAATGCCATCAAATTAAGGTTAAGTTCTGAGTGGTAGAAAAGTTCTTAGAATCAAATATATGCATTAGCTCCGCAGAGAGTCTTAAGTAGATTTATGCTTCATTAAAACCTGCACAGGGTAAAGGAGTTTATTAGCTATTATAAACATTTACCTTTTTTTTTTATATCTTTTTTCCCCTGTCCTCAACCCTGAACTTGTTCCGCAGGGATACTATTTGTGAAAGATTTGTTCAGGGAGGTTGAAAATAAAGGAAGACGAAGAATAATTTAGGTCTGTCTTTAGAAATGCAAAAGGAACCCTGCAGATTTCATCTTGGCCAGAGTCACGAACCTGCTTGAGCCATAGGCCTCAAATTCAGGTCAGCAGCGTGGCATTCACACTGAACTACATGCACATTTTTACCTGCCAATTAATTATGTAGAACAGACAACGCAAAATGCGTAGGAAAGAAATTTAGAAAGCAGACTGCTGCTTTGCAGAACAAATGTCTGTCTGAAGTTAAAGGACTGTGCTTCAGGCTCTGCTATTTTAAACTAGCTCACTCAGGTGTTGCTAGGAAAATGGCTGTATGTGGAGCCCAGTTAGGGTGGCAAGGCCCATCTGTGAAGCCCAACCATTGTTTAAGTATTTATCCCAAGCTGAGCTTTCTCAGGTGAAAGTTGCTGTTGTGACTGCAAGATAGACATACTCTTCCTTCACCAAGACATCCAGCATGGTACATTACATATCTATACCATTGCAAAGAGAGAAATCCTCACTGTATCTGACGCATTTCTAGAGCTCAGAGGTCATAGAATTTTTTTTAGGGCTTCTGTGATCTAGATGTCCACTGTAGAACAGGTGTTACTCAATCAAAACGTGGCTTTTTTTCTCTCTACTATGTAAAAACCTCTTTCACATTCACATCACTTTTCTTTAGTTGTTTTCAGAAAGTTGAAATGGGTCTAGAAGAATAATAATATTAAAATGTTAGCGACCCTCATGTGATGGTTCTACATAGCTTCTGCGTGCACAAAACCTCCTTTTCTTGTCAGAGAAGTAGAAGCTAAGCTGTCACTTTTAATTTTCATATCTGAAGTTTGTAACTCAAGACCCAGTCTACATCATTCAAGCCTGCAGGTTTTCAATGGGAGCAGAAGGCCCTCAGCAATTTCCAAGAGCAGACCTAATATTGCTTACTGTCTCAGAGAGTTTGGACATATTTTCATTTATTCTCTTTCTCTGGGCATCAAGAAGGGGCCCAGTAATTCTTGAAATACTCTCCCCATGTTGTTGTGCTCCATTAGGTTCTGTCATGATGTAAAAGTACTGAAATTTTTTAAAAAAATAAACCTACAGACATAGCAAATAAAGATGTAGTTTGCCTCTCTCTGAGAAAAATGTCACCTGATGATGAATGTTACCGATAGATCACATATTGCTTAGGAAGTGTAAGGTAGAAATGACTGTTACCACACAGTGTTTTTTTCAATGAGCACTAGCACTGTGCATTTGAATTGAGAAGTATAATTTGAGTGTCCTTCCTTGGCAGAAAGTCATTCCCTTCTCAACATGCCACCCTGGCAGCCTTTGCAGCAGTATACATTTCGGTGAGTAACCAACTCTGTTCAGTTTCATTTATACAAGACAAAATTTAGAAAGTAATTTGCTGTATATTGTAAAATTATGTGCTGCCTGGATATTTTGGATGGATGGATGTTTTTATCCTACCACTTTGAAAGCAAAATAAAACTACTAATAAAGCTGGTTTTATTGTAGCTGTTATAGAATAAGGAAGAGATTCAACTGCTTCATATCCTTTGTTAAGAAGCAACACTAAGTGTTATGTTAAAGTATATTTGATGCCTCATACTATCCTCATATAAAATGCAGTGTTTATCTGTCTTACAGAGTGATATTTTAACTTACCAGACAAATTAACCTTTATGTATGCTGCCATTTCTTTATTGCTATCTTCACTTGATTCGCTGCTTTTAAACTCGAAGCATTAAGGACCTTACATTCATGTGATGTAGTTTGATTTCACCTCCAAAGATGTGCAGCATGGATGAAATGGCACAATCACTCCCAGAGGCCTTCAAGGTGTTACTGCAAAGCAAGTGAATAAAACCCATCCATCACTAACAGAGAATTGTGGGGCTTGCTGCAGCAATCGCAGCTGATTTTGCCCTTGTGAGCTGTAGCATTTCTTCAGTATGGCCTACAATGTTTGTACAGGTGACAACTTATTTGAAGTTTAAAAAGTAATTCCATCACTCATGCTGTGCAAATCAGAGGAAAACAACAGTAATGACCAGTTAATGACATTAGATAATCGTATTGTGCGTGTACTGGGAGCTTGCCGGTATTTATTCTGCCTGGAGAAAGGCCAAAATTTGGAATAATACTGATGAACCACCTCCACTTAATTTTTGTGACCTCTCTGACATTATGGCACTCAGTTGAGAAATGGCTCTCTAAAGCATCTGGTGGTAGCTTTTGTTGGAACAGATTATTGTGTTCATCTGGCTTCTGTATTTCACAAGTGGTGGCTCCTTAGTCACATTTATAGAACGTTTAGGTGCTGGTTGGGAACAGTATTGAGGCATAAAATCCATATCCTAATTGATGTCAATAAGCAACACTGCCTATGTTTTTGGAAATCCATTCCTTGTGATTTCAGATCTTTTTACAATAAGTGAGCAAATTTTAACAGGGCTGTAAAGTAACATTAAATTGATTACTTGTAATATTACTGTGTACTAGTGATCTATATGTAAAAGAAACATTGAATGTGAGAAATTAAATCCTCTTAGGTACATTTAAGTTTCCTAACTGCTTCTTCATTTCTTTCTTTTTCAAGATGTACTTCAATTCTACACTAACAGACTCCTCAAAACTTCTTAAACCACTCTTGGTCTTTGCCTTTATCATGTGTGGAATTATATGTGGTCTGACTCGTATCACCCAGTATAAGAATCATCCAGTTGATGTTTACTGTGGCTTTCTCATAGGAGGAGGAATTGCTCTCTATTTGGTAAATATAATAGTTAAGTTTTAGCAAATAAAACTGATAAGGCTGGAATAAGAGTACTGGTAATTTTTATGAAAACTTTTTATCATGCCATAATTATAAATGTAGTCAATATGTGCTGAATATAATGAGTTGGGAATAATCACTTTAAAAGCAAAAAGGAAAAAGCAAACAAGTATTTCAATGTAAAGTGCCATAACAGTGCACAAAGTGGAATAAAATCATCTGGCATTGTATATAGAAACAGCTCTAACTTTATGTGCTTTATTAAATACTTAAAAATATTCATCTTTTCTAATCCCCACTTTAGAGCATAACACCAGAAAAAGACTTGATTAATTGGTATTTGTTGCTGACCTGAGTTGATACTGACAGTGGTAGCTTTACAATCTCAAAAAATCATTGAATTATGAGCAACTCAGCTGAGTGAATTGCTGAATCTGCAAGAAATTAAAGGCACCATTATACACTTGTGATTCTTTGGAATCTTAGGCAAACCATGCAGGGGAAACCGGATGGTCAAATCAGGTTATTCCTATGCTTTTCCTTTGTACTGGGTTGAAAGAGATGGAGCACCTTGGATGGGTCCTGTAAGGAAGCATGTAGGTCAGGCCTGTTTGTATCTGTCAGTAGGAAGCTCATCAAGCACTTGCTTTTGCTTGCTGCTCTCAGTATGTCTCCAGCAGGAATTCCGCTGCCCAGGCTGCTCAGAGAGCAACACAGGTGCCTGGGAGCAATCAGAGCTGCTGCTGACACCACTGCTTGAGTGCGGGCAGGTGAACAGAAGAGTCTTAACAGCCAGTGGCATGGGTTTACCCCCAAGAAGTCAATGATAAATGTTACTATAATACTGTAATAAATGTTAGTATAATACTAAAATAAGTTCATTTCCTGACACCCTTTTTTCTGTGATAACATAACCTGAGGTACCTGCAGATGGTCTGCAAAGGTGACCAGGGAAAAATGGCCTTCACAGTGGCAGAAGAAACACCTGTCAGGGTAATAACAGAAACCCCATGAGCTACTAAAGTCAGCTTCTATGATTGCACTGTGAACAGAAAGGCACTCTGTTGAGAATATTATTTCAAATTATTCAGCTGTTGTAGATTTACCTAAATGGAGCTGTTGTCCCCATGTTTGAAACACACAAGTATGCTTTGATAGGTCTTCATATACTGTTGTGTGACATCATACAGCTGAGAGTATATTGTCCTGGATACCCAGTACTCAGTAAATCTGCTATGGAAACTACATACCAATAGGAGGAGGGGGAAGGGAAATAATGTGAAACTTCAAATAATTCTGAAAGGAGTGTAAAACAAGTAACTCAAGTGATTGAGTCAGATATTTGACCCTTTCACAGAATACCCTCAGTGGCATCCTTTTAAAATGACAGCATTTTATAGTGAGTCTTCTGATTAGGAAAATGTTGTATAACTAAATCTTATTACAGTTCTGCACAGCTTGGAAAGCGATTGATTTAAAGTTGATAAACTGTTCTATGATGTAGATATTGTATTACATGGTTATTTTGCAGTAGAAAGGGCAGAATCTGCTAACAGCAGAGAACAACTCAAACAGTAACAAGATTCAGTAAATCAGAGTAGATGTACTAATCAGGTAGTATAACTGTAAAATAGCTTTGTCTAACAGACTGCAAACATCTGTTTTCCTATTTTTCTAACAAAACATTATTTCTGTAGCTGTATCTGCTGCTTGATAAAAAGAAGAAAGCCCATGGAGGCTAAATCCTTACCTCAACTATTTATTGCCATGAATAATATGCCCTAGTTATCCTAGTGAGACTACTTCATACATACTTAGAGGTACCAGATTGAGGACAGAATTGGACTAAGGCTATACTAGTGAGGAAGGGAAAGCAAGCATAGCCGTCAGTTTACCTGGAGTAATTATGTCACTAATTCTATTTTAAAAAGAATGTAATTAAAGTACATTAAAATGTGCCCTTTTTAACTTTCTTAACTGATTGTTGATGCTTCTGTCCAAATATCAGGGCCTGTATGCTGTGGGGAACTTCTTACCAAGTGACGAGAATGTGTTTCACCCAAATTTTCACAGAGAACCTCTAAGGTCTTTGACAGACCTTAGCCAAGATGCCAACAGAATCCTGCCAGGAAAAAATGGTGGCAGCAGCGATGGCATTGTCTCTCACCGTACGGAAGGTATCCTGAATAGAAACCACAGAGATTCAGGGTCTCTGACCAATCTCAAGAGAGCAAATGCTGATGTAGAAATAATAACACCACGAAGCCCAATGGGAAAGGAAAACATGGTTACTTTCAGCAACACCTTGCCAAGAGTCAACACACCATCCTTGGAAGATCCAGCAAGACGAAATGCAACAATACACGCATCAATGGATTCTGCCCGTTCCAAACAGCTGCTGTCCCAGTGGAAGAACAAGAATGAAAGTAGAAAGTTGTCCCTGCAAGTAATAGAGACTGAATCTGGCCAGTCACCACCAAGGGCTATTGAAATGAGGTCAAGCTCAGAACCCTCCAGAGTGGGTGTAAATGGTGATCATCATGGCCCAACTAGTCAATACCTGAAAATCCAACCTGGCAGTGTACCAGGTTGTAACAACTCAGGTCTTACTGGAGGGCCAAGGGTCTCTATTCAGTCCCGTCCTGGCTCATCCCAGCTAGTACACATTCCTGAAGAGACTCAGGAGAATGTGAACACATCACCCAAAAGTAGTTCAGCTAGAGCTAAATGGCTGAAAGCTGCTGAGAAGAGTGTTGCATGCAGGAGCAATAGCCAGCCAAGAATCATGCAAGTAATAGCCATGTCTAAGCAGCAAGGAGTGCTTCAGGGCAGTCCAAAGAGTTCAGAGGGAAGCACAGTGACCTGTACAGGAGCCATCAGATACAAAACCTTGACAGACCATGAGCCAAGTAGCATTGTTAGAGTTGAGGCCCATCCAGAAAATAACAGACCTGTAATTCAGATGCCTTCAGAAGGTGAAGGAAGTGGGTCATGGAAATGGAAAGGTCCTGAAAAAGTCACTCTTCGTCAGACATATGAGCTAAATGATCTTAACAGAGACTCTGAGAGCTGTGACTCCTTAAAAGACAGTTATGGGTCAGGTGACAGGAAAAGAAGCAACATAGATAACACTGAGCATCACCATCATGGAATCACTACGATAAGAGTCACACCAGTGGAGGGAAGTGAGATTGGCTCAGAGACTCTGTCCATTTCTTCTAGCCGGGACTCAACACTTCGAAGAAAAGGTAACATCATTTTAATCCCTGAGAGAGGGAGCAGTCCAGAGAACACCAGAAACATCTTCTATAAAGGCACATCCCCTACACGAGCGTACAAGGAATGAGAGGAGACATATCAGCTGGTCCATACCACCACAAAGTAAACACATCTTGACACAGGTTCTGCTCCCTTTGTTTTGAGCTGATATTTACCTTTATGTGCCAAATTATTAACCAGCAGCCCAGCATTGCTGATGTGCAATGTGCATGAGCCTGTGAAAAGCATGTGGTGGGGGGAAAAGCACAATGCCAGAACTAATGTGAAACGTTTTCATGCAACTTGTTTCTTCAGATTCAAAACATTTATCTGAGGGTGATGATGTCAATTAAAACAATGGTCTTGAACACAGACACTGTATTTCCTGAATGTGCCAACTTTTTATTTTATATTTGTGTGCAAAATTGAGTTTTTCACAGCAAACGCTGTATCAGTGGTATATATTCACCTTTGCAGAATTTGCACCAAATCTTTAATACAGAATGGTGCTGATGATAACTTTACATGTTTTGAAAAATTGCATACTTAACAGACTCTGCAAACATGACATATTGATGTGCAGTTACTTTACAAGTAATATTGCTAATACTATGATGATGCTGGCTGCATTCATTTAGCGTAGGAAATATTTACAGCTTTGTTATCGTGGATCTGTCACATTCAAAGATTGCAAAGGTTTTGTGTAGTTCTTTAAGATGTCTACTGCAACAAAAAATGTGTGGGTGACATTCCATTAGAATGGAATGACTACCTATTTTGAATAGTTTTGCTGCTACCGCTCAACTTTTGTTTAAGAACAGGTGCTACTAATGAAGAGGCTGCTTCTTAGTGGGCTAACTTGTAGAATTGTTTTAAATTACATTTTTTAGGGGGTCTTATCAAGTACTACAAGTAATTCAGATTTTACATTTTTAAACTTCTTATTCTGTCCTTCAGCGACCCTTCCATTTTTCTATTAGTTTTTAAACAAATAAAGCAGGAAACCAATAACTGCAAGATGTGCAAATGTGAAAGGTGAACCATGAGTAAATAAAAATAGATGGCAACTTTCCTGACCAGCTTCCAAGGAGACAAGAATTAATATCATAGCTCACACTTAGAAGCAGTTATTCACCTCACTTGCTTAGTATGCCACAAGAACAATCACAAGTTTCACCCCAGTCACCATCATGTAGGGGATTTGTGCTTCGCTTTGAAGAATGGAATGCCTCGGTATTGCAGAATCACTGAACGAGTGTTGCATTGTGCCACTACTACAGTTCACCTCCCTTGAGACACCCTCTAGAGCCTTCTTAAGCATGATATTTTTTTCCCACCACTGCCACTTAAGAATATGAAAGGTCTCTGCACCTGAGAGAACATGAATTATTTAAACTAAGCTTTGAATATAATGAAAAGACTTGCTTGCTAAAAATCTCCATTGCCAAAAATTATTGAAAGGATAAGCTCCGGAAGGAATAAACATGGCACGTCCTAGAATGGGCAGGCTAGAAGGAATGCCTCATTTCATTTGGCTCTGACTTAAACCTTGAAGGAAGCCAGGGGAAGGGCTCACCCACTTCAGCTCTTCATTCTCTCCTATTTCTACATGAGAGAGAACTACTCTCAGACACCTGCCACCTCCTTTGGTAGGAGGGAAAGGGAATGGCTTAGCAGTCCCCTCACTGAATGAGTGGTACCAGATCAGGTCTGTTCTCTGGCTTCTTGAGAGAAGTGTTTTGGTCTAAGTCCTTTTCTGATTTAGGGTATCAGAGAACCAGATACATTCTCTATAGTCAGAACCTGTCTACAGACCCTACCCCACAGAAATCAAAGGAAAAGCCCACCCTACCCCAGCCAAGTAGGAGGAAGAAGGAAGAATCATCCTATTTAAGAAGATAAACAGCACAACAAAAACATAGACCAAAAAAACAAAAAAAAAAAAAACCCAACCAAACAACAAAACAAAAACCCAAAAAAAGACCTCAAAACCAAAACAAAATCCCAAACCCAACCCCAAACCTAAGTAATTTCACAAGTATGAGGATGGTGTTTGCGAGTCAATGGAAAGCTTTATATATACTTCCCAGTTTTACAGGTGCTTCAGGCTTAGCTGAATGCTTGCTGTCAAGCCAACTGTGCCAAGCAATGCTTCCCTCACCTGCCCATCACCCAGTGCTGTGAAAGAGTGTCAGTCCTTAAGGAAATGGCCACACTCTTTCTGCTATTGATACAAGATGACCCCATCATACTTAGGATGATTGGGAGAAAGTATTCTGCAGGTTACATTTAAGAAGCTACCCAGTAGGGTTGCAGCATATTGTGTATGTCAAAGGCACCGTATGTTGAAGACACACTTTAAGGCACATCAGCTGGGAAAAATAATCATAGATACCAGGAGAAAAAGGAAAAAAAGTAATTTTTTTAGAAGTCAGTTCTCAGATGCTAGTATTTGCAAGTCAGGATTTGTTTTTTTTCTTTTCAAAATGATGTATCTTTAGTCCTTGGTATTTAATATGAAATTTTGTACGAGATTCCTAGGAATTACAAACACTTGGACTGTCATGAACAAAACCCTTTGGATTTAGTTTAGTCTAGCTAGAGGACAAAGCAGGTAGGATTAGCTTTAAAGGAATGGGTAAGACACAAACACTGTTGGCCTATCAATGCAGGGAAATAAAATGCAATCATTTGTTAGTTTGTAAGTGCAGGGGAAAAGAACGTAAGTAGATGAACCTGGAAAAAATGGAAAATTGAAATGGAGAATAATGGCAATAAAGCAAAGATTAGAAAATGTTCCCTCTGGCAATTTAGCTGTTTTGGAAACAGCAGGATTCCTGGTGGGAGTGTTTGTTCTTTATTCCTTGGTTTTAGTCAGATATATATTGGCATATATGTTGCTTTTATTACTCTAAAACTTGCTGCACTATTTCAAGTGCAGTGTGATATTTTTCCTAAAGTTTCCTATTTCTTAAGAAAAGATTTTAAAGCTCTTGTGTAATCATTGAAATTATGTTCTATACATAAATATTGATATATTCTTTTTTACTCAAAGTGCCAAAGGCTACTGTTTTTAATAATGGCTTATCAAATTATATTACGTTAGAGAGCAGAAATGTAATAATATATACATTGGAACTCAGACCTCTGCATGTATATTTGATAAGGAGCCTTTTGTAAAATTACTCTTTGTTTACATTCCACTGGTACCTTAATTTAAAATTAATCAAATAAATTGACAGGTGACATCTTCTTAGTGTTCTGATTTTCTTACTTGCTAACAGGCACGAATTTCTTTGTTAGGCTGTGCTTTACTGAGAAAAGAAAATACTTAAAAATAAAATATGTTTTTAAATGAGAATTCTCTATATAAAGTATTGTGTTTAATAAAATGTTATGCCATGTTTTCAAATGGAAAATAATTTGTAAATTGCTATAAATGTATTTTGTTAAATAAGTACAGATCAATGCTACTGTGTGAGTTTATTGTGCTAACATCATGAAATAAAGGTAAAATTCCTCATTGATGTTTGATTATCTCTGTGGTGAAGCAAAGTCTCATTCCCCCCAAATTATTTTTCAATATTAGGTATTTCATGATATGTAAAAGTGGTCATCAGTGAGAAACCTCGAGACCTTGCACAGTGGTAAGAATTTATAAGGAACAGTGTCCAAACTTGTCTCTAACCAAAAAAACATTTCACAAAAAAACCCAAGTGAATTGGGAACTTCAAGCCATGTGAGGACGTGCCTGCTCAATCATTCTGTAGCACCAGCTGCATTGCTGAGCCCCTAATGCCCTGAACCACCTTTCTAGTGTTGGGTAGAACTGCCAGACATGGTGAGGCCAGCATTGGATTTGCGAATGAGAACAGGGCAGATGTCAGAGGCAAACCTGAAAGGACAGGCTCTCCCCAGGGGAAGAAGTTAGGATGCAAGAGTCAGCAGGTATCGTACACCCTTTGCTGGCAACAGTGAAAAGCTTTATGTTTAACAGCACAGTGTCAAAAGCAGTCTTACCTAGAAGCCACACAAGGCAGCGTGGTAAGGAAACAGCACAGACTGTCTCCAGACCTGTCTGAGACACCCTGGAACAGCAACAGCAGGGCCCAGGTGCCTGGGGTGGAAGACACAGCTGTAGCTAGGGCATGCATTGTCATTGCCAATGGCATAATAAGGAGCACAGGGAGTAGCAGAGCCCCTGCAATGCACAGCAGCACAGAAACTGACTCTGAGAAGCTTTCCCAAGTGTGCCTAGGCCTTTGTGCAGGCTGCCCCTTTGTATTGTGTGTCCTTGGAGCAGGTGACCTGCCACGGGCTGAGTGGCTCTGGGCAGCTGCTGTCACTGCTGATTCCAGCCAGGCAGCGCAGTGCTGAGCGCTACCATGACACACACGTGCCATGCTCCTAGCCAAGGCACGCGGGGTGTGCTGACATTGCCTCAAGCTGTGGTGCAAATCTGGGTCACTCGGCAATCCCTGTCCCTTGACTTTCATGACAATTTAAGATGGGAGCCCTAAGGCAAAATAGAATCAAAAATCAGTATGTTGTCTCTCAAAGAAAGGGAAGTGTCTGTACAGTTGTAATGCTGTACATTACATGTGGGGACAGAAGGTGCTTCCTTCTTGTGGCTGGGGCTGAAGACTGTCTGACCCCACACATGAGAAGCCAGTTTCAGAATGAAGCCTTTTCTTTGGCCAGCAGCAGAAGCTGCTGTGGCAGTGCATTTTATGCCTTCAGAGAGGCTGTGTGAAGCATAAGGGGTGCGGCCCTAGGTTATGGTGTCCCACCCTCTGGGACATGTGTTGGTAGCCTGGAAAAGCTACAGTCGGTGATGTCCCAGGTATGGCTCAGAGAGACCCTGTGAAGGATGCAAGAGAGTAAAACAGACTAGGGTAGGACTCTGCTGAAAGCTGACATCTAACGCAAATCTCCTGAGTTCTCCCCTGGGAATGGCCCCTTCCATGGATCACGAAGGGGCCTAGGCAGTTAGTTCAAACATTTTAAAAAGCATATATTAAACATCTGAATTTAGGCTAAAAACAAAGTTCCCCTCTGAAGGGTATCTTTTATGTAGAGATTGTATTTTAAAACTTCACGTAAGATGAGAAAGTAGCTCTCCTGACAAACCTTGTCATATTCTCTTAGACCATTCTGGCTACAGCAACACTGTCACTAAATTAGGAGAGCTTACTGTGATCCAGGCTGATGACTAAATGTGATCATGCAAAGGGGTTTTCAAAGGTATGATTGATTAAACTGAAACTTAAATCTATTTTGTGCTGGATTTTTTAAGAGCTTCAGCAGCCTTGATATAAGAAGTCACGTAAGACAAGACTGTACTAGAATCAGTTTGGTATAAATTTATGAAGACCTTTTGTGTGACGGATCAGTGCACACCTAATTTGGCAGGAACATTTTAAAGGCATTAGAACCCTTGTTCATAAAGTCACGAATAAAATATTTTCACAAACCTCACAGCACAGAACGTATCAAACGTGGGATAAAATTTCCAAGTGTCTCCATACTCCACAGGGAACTCCAGCTGCATAAATGTGCGTACAAACACACACAACACAAAGTCAACATGTTCAAGCCAGGGTTTAGAAGGAGAATGCCAAACCTACAATTTAAATCAAGGAACAAATTGTGGCAAGGCTGCAAAGACTCTCTCTAAAATTCTTCTGCTTTGCCTGCAGTAATCCCTTCAGGAATTCCAAATATCATTTAATTATACCTCCCATATATGAAATCTGTGATTCTGCCATAAAGGATAATACCAATCTTCACATTCAATGGCTTTATCAGCACAGTACTGCTTTAAAAAAAAATAAAAGCTGAGAACTTATTCAGAACTAAAGCAAGTCTGCTTAGTCCTAGAAAGCACTTCTCATGTTTGAGGAAAGAAAAGAAAAAAAATTGTCCCCCCTCCAAACCCCTCCCTACCTTCAAAGTTCAGGTGGCATTCAGCTTTTTCCTACTCTATTACTTTTCCAGTGCTGCTCAAAAAGAAATGGGAGTCATGGGGATTTGTGGATCTGTCAAGTCTCTGCAGCTGCTAAATGATGCATAAGGAAAAGCTCTGCTCTCTCACCAAATCATTCAGAGGAGATTGGAGCATATCTGAGTGCAGTGTGATCCTGTTTCTGCTCCTGCTTCAAACTGAGTTTGCGGATTACGATGTCTGTTCCTACCCTGTGCCAGGGCCAGAAGACTAGCTCTGTAAGTGAGTAACATCACACAACTGGGAGCAATAGCTTTGCTCATTTTTACCTGTAAACTACATGACCGTGGTTTGTAAACAATACCCATATTTGAATTTTCTCTTAAACTAGCTATAATGGTTTTATCAGTTACTACAGGCTAGATTTATCAAAGTTCTCGGTATGCTTTTGTTGTGTGTGTGTTCTTTCATGTACCTATTGATGTGATATTCTTTGCCTGAGCTACATAACTGATCCTGTGGGCCAGTCATCCTGGAATTTGTTTGCTTTAGTCATGGAGAGGTGTGGATACTTACCAGAGTCCAGTCACTTTTTTCAAAGAGCATCAGCAGGGGCTGAAAACTGATGGATGGTATCAGTTGCAGTCTCCTCTGATACATCTTGTCTTCCTGTAGCATTTAGGACAATTATCATTGCTCTTATAAGAGAGGAGAGTTTTCACAGAAGTGATTCCAACATTCTTTATCTCCCAGCACTGATTACACACCAGCCTGGTAGGGAATAGTTGCAGGCTTTGGACACTTCTAGGTTTTCACTTCCTGAGAACTACTATAGGTATGATGACAAAAAAATGCCTCGGTTTACTACCAAAAAATGAGCAGAAAAACTGAAAAGAAGCATGCAGTTCAAATGATCAGGACAGTTTCATATAGCACATTCTGGTTGGTAACACAAAACAAATGTGCTGTGAGCTCTGTATGCCTAACAGATTGCAGACTTGTCTAACCTGCTAAACCAAGGCAGATCATGGAAAGAGGTTTCTTAAAATGCTTTCATTTTACTGAGATTTATGAAAGAGTTTTGCATTCACTAACTTCTTTTATGATGCAAGTGGAAGAATTCAGACATAAGTTAAAAAGCCCCAAAACTTACACCTTACCCAAGAAAAGAAAGTGAGACAGGAGAAAGTTGAAGGTGCTTTACAAAATGGAGGATTAAGCGGCACTGAAGGAATAAAATCATAATTTTTAAATTTGCATGTGATGTTTATCAAGCAGAGTAGGCAGCTAATTAGTACAATCAGTGCTTTCTTAATTCCTCTTCAGTTATTCATCAATAAACGAAGACTGGGTCACTGTAAAACAATTAATTTCCCCCATACTTAAGATACAAAATGTGCCTAGTTTACAAAGCCCTGAGCTCTTGTTGTTGAGAAGGGTCAGGGGAGGAACCAAAGGAACTGGTGAGAGTATATCTGAATCTGTGAAGTGATACAGAAGCTACACGGATATTTTATGATATTCAAGATCAAAATTTTTGAAAATTACAACAAGAGTAGCTAATCTAGCACTGGACATGCAACTAACACAACCAAAATACTTCAGAACCTATGAAGGAACATATTACCAGTCAAGCTCACTGAGTGGATTTGTAGCAAGGATGGTGAGTTGGACGGTATCAGTCGTATGCCACTATGCCATGTTAGACTGTACAAACAGTCTGTTGTTATAAAGGAAAACATGTAGAGAGACACAGCAAGAGATCTGCTGCCATAGAAACAGGTGTAGCTGCTAGATATGCTGCATCATTGCTACACTGAAGAAAAGCCATGGATCAGCAGTATACCACAGACTACACCTAACTTCCGTTGTTCAATCAGAATTCAAAATCTGAAACAGATAAATGATGATCAGTTATTATTTATAATATAATGCAGCTGCACTGTCTTAGCATACTTTCTAACAGGAGTTAATAACTAGTGGAAAACTGGAGATGAAAAACTAAAAAATTAAGGATTAAGTGTCATTCAGAAGCTTTGATCTCATGTTCAGAGTGCTTTGCATTCTCAGAAAAATGAAAAAAGCTATAGTGCCCAATCATTCATTTCTTATCCAGACATTACTCCTGTAGCAGTTAAAGAGTGCTTTGCTTTTGCAGGTTTTGTTCCTATTTGCCAGAAAATGAAGTTGAAAGTCCATATTTCTAATGCAAGGCCATCTCCTATTCCAGTTGATGCTACTTTCTTGTACATAAGGAATCCGTCTACCAGGATCATACACTACAACAGTGCCCATTTCATCTTCTGTTACACGCAGTCTTGCTCCAGCCTTGTAGAGTCTTACCAGTCTCTTTCACCTACAGTGCAACTGCTTTATGTGGAATCAATTAACATTTTAAACAACTAAAAACAAGCCACTATCTACATCACTGCAGAAACAGGATTTTAAAGTTTACTTTTAGAAAAAATTATAGTGGCAACAGTTCAAGGCTGAAATGTTGTTTCTCTGTAGCCAGTATACCATTATTCATAATTCTCTAGTAAAGTGCAAATGTATATCTGCTTTTAAATTATCTCAACATGGAGCTTTGGATTATTCAGAGAGAGTTTAGCACTGATACATAGCTGATATATTGAATTCTGAGCCCACCCGATTCTCACTTTTTAAAAGATTGGACTACATAAAACAAAGTAGTAGTATAATAAATTACAGGCAGAGATGTAAAATCTGTTATATGTATTATATTTAGGGCACAAGGATGACATTTGGTAGATGCTATAATCTCCTGCAACTGTATTAATCTTTACTGAGTGCTGCCAGTTCCTGGTAGAATTCTGATGTTATCACTTAAATAGGAAAAAAAAACCGGTATGCTGAAAATTATTCAGTTTTTCTCTCTTCTGTGAGACAAAAATAAAGTGCTCCATTTAAATGTACTCCTACATGGTTTTCACCATGCATAGTGGTACTCTGTGGCAGCAGCTTTCACAGTAATGCTGCTTTCTACTAAAAAGCATGAATTGACCTTATGTAAACTGCAATAATTGTTCCTGCATTAATGGAAAGATCTTTCATTCTTCCAGAACAGGAAATTCAATTGAATTAAGTTACTATTAATCCAGAAGTTCAGATATTTTCAATATTCATACATTTCTGGTACTAATACCATCGAACAACCTACTCAAGCAGAAGCTTCTGGATATGAACATCACAGACCTATCACTTAAGCATAAAAGTGTTGAAAGTACTTTATGTCTTTTTAGCATATACTTTCCAAATACAATTTTTTAGATGTTTTGCTGAGCATCTAGTTGATTATATTGTCTCTTCACTGAACACAAAGTTTAAATCTATGTCTTCTACTCCCAAGTACCTGAAAGGAGTCATAAGAAAAAAACACTTCCATTCAGGTTGGCCTTGTTTTTACTCCTTCAGAGTGCTTGGTATATATCAGAGTAATGAGTGCTTATTAAGAAGGTGAGACAAAGGACAGAAGATTTGTATATTGTATGCTGTTTCTTTTCAAACTGTGTTCTACATCACCTTAAAAAATATTTTAAAACCTCATGGTTCTTGGGACAGTGAAGAGTCAGTTACAATAAAAAAGATCCTTTACTTATCATTCTGAATGTTAAAAATTCCTGGAACTCTGTATGTGGCTAACACAGTCTTTTCAGCATCTGAACTCCACTGGAACCAAATCAATCTTGAGGAAATGTATACCGTCAAGATTAAATAAGCTTGTATATTTGAAAACTAGCAGGAAATCTTCTAGCTGTTGCTACAACTTACAGCTCTGCCCAGGTAAGCAATCATAATGTCAAAATATGGCACACACATGGACACATACGATTGATGGGTGGATTAAATTAATTTCTAAATGATTTTAAAAAATAGAAAGACACATTCCCTTGAAATTGCCAGAATTACTTGATAATTGCCAGTTAGAAACCCGTTGCACCATCCTTAGCATGACTGTATAGAATGTGGATTCAGATGGGCTGAGTGCAGCCCTGGCTGTCCTTGGTCCAGCATAAGTAGCCTGTGTGAGGCTTTGGCCTTCAAAAATTGTTAACAGTAAGAGCCTGGGAAATGATAAACCTGGAGTAGTAGTAGCAGGGTCAGTGATTCACCAGCATGGACAAGAACATGGACAGAATATGAACAAGAGGGGAAGACAATGAGGTATGGAAATCTTTGCTGTCTCCAGTTTCTTCCATTCTCCTTTAATGCTCTTAGAAAAGTGGAAATCCAGGTATTTTTAGATTTTATACCATCTATTACTCCTCATGTTCTAGTACACTCCCTTCTCTTCTCACAAAACTACAACTCCATACAATAGGTTGTGTTTACCCACTTCTTCCTTTTTACCACATCATTACTTTTCTCTTTCCTTAGATTGCACGTGTCCTGGGAAGTACAATCTCTTCCTGTGTTTGCCATTACACACTGAGAAAGATCATGATAGCAAGCTGTATAGGTGGCCAAAATAGATATGCTCCAAGGTGACCCCAGAGGCTAATCCTGCCAGACGTTGGTGTGCTGGCAGCCAGGACCCCAGGGAGGGTGCCTTACCCAGCACAAACAGCTACGCCACAGCCCATGCAGACACTCTCAGGCTCTACTGTATTGGCAGGCTGAATCACTGGCAGCATTGTGCCCCTTTGTCTACAGAAACAAAAGCTGACTGACACTCACTTCTAGAAGGCTGATATTTCTTCAAGGTACCTATTTTAGTTGCTCTTCATTCCTTCTCTCCCTTCTAAGGAAGAGCAAAAAGATTCTACAGGAGCAAAGTGCGAATAACCTGCAGTACCATCACATTTAGCTTTCAAACCAGGAGTGTCTTCCAAAACAGATCAAATAATCAGCACTAACAAAACCATCAAATCAAGCAGTGGCTAATTATTAACCCACACCAACAAACAAAAGCAGCAGCATTTCATCTCTCCCCTTAGTGTAAAAATTCAAAACTGTGAAATGAAAAATGTTCTAGCTGGAACCTCGCAAATATCCTAACCTCATCTCTCACCAATCTGTCCTTCCTGCCTATCAAATCCAATTGACTGACAGGCAATTTGTATGAGCCTTTGTACTATGTAAGCTCCAGTAATTCCTTCTTTAAAAAGCCTTTCACTCCTGCTCATTGCAAGAGGTGAAAAAATGTGTCTGTGTGAAGAGAACAAGCCAATTTGGCAGAAACGAACCCATCAACTCCCATTAGCACTACTCTTAGGTATGGCAGCTGGGATGGGCCAAAGGCCATAACTGGCTACTTTCTCATTGTTTTACTTCATCTCTCAAGAGATAGTGATGAGGTCTTATTGGCCCAATTAACATCTAAGTCCTGTCAGACTATTTTAGATCAGATTAAGTCAAGATTGTTTGGACAGATACAAGAGACGGATACAGAGCTAAAAAATACTGAGAATGACACACTTTATGGCATGGATCAGTTATTTCTTCAAGGAAGAGAAAGGATTATTTCTCTCTCCCCTTTTCCTTAGCAACCAGGAAAATTTTGGGCTCTTTTTCATTTATAGAAGAACCCTGATTTCAGGATTGCCAGAAAATAGAAGCATCTGCTTGTAACCAAGGCATCTTCTGAATAGCACAGGACCTTCAGTTAAAACCCTAAGAGCTTTTTAGATCTTACGTCTTATTATGGCAATTATTTCAGATAAAAGGAAATTACAAAGCCTGAGGTATGGGAAGGTATTCATCACACCATGTAGTAGTCATATTATAATCCATCCCTAGGAGAGAACTTGCTTGACAAATACTATACATGGGAGCCTCTGTAAGAAGATAAATAATTATTCGTCTACTGATAAATTCTGACAGATCATCTTTCCTCTGCATCTTGAGTGAAAGACAAAATCAGAAAGTCCTTGATCTGTTAACAGGCTAATAGCACTCTAAATCCAAACTACCTTGAAAAACACTGAAAGCCTTAAAATGTTATTTTACATTTTTCCCTTTTTCAGTGAAGTAGTATCACTGAACTCTATGCATCATATTGATATTGTACTGAGGGTGTTGTAGTTTTCTTTGTATGGTTTTTATAATTTTTCACTCAATTATGTTTAGCAGTTATTTTCATTCCCACTAAATTCAGCCTGAGTTCTCAAGCAGTGCTTTTTGTCAGGGTGGTTGGCCAATATCTCAGATAAGGTTAAAATGAATAAAAATTAGTTATTTAAATGAATATACAAAATTTCTTACCAACTGCTACATTAGTTTTTTAAGTCAGAGTCACTGTTGGAATTTCAAAAGGACAAGCAGGTAATATTGAAGGGAAAAGGAAAAAAAATCTGCAACTTTCAACTATAATCCCATTATGCAATCATGGCTGGAGACTCCAAACCAAGAATGTCAGCTAGTCACATTCCTAACAGAGATTGAAGAAATTTCTAGGCAAGGCACTCAGGTGACTGTACAAGTTATTGAATAGAACCTAGAAATGGAAACAGATACAATCTCCACAGCCTCTTTACTTCTGTCCAGACAATCTACAGAGAGAGGAGGTGACTAGTGCTGAAGAGGAATGAGAGAAGTATTCCTCCTTTTCTGCCAGACCAATTATTTTATAATCACTGTGCTGCTGAGAGTTTGGGGCCTGCTGTGGTAGTAGATCTGAAAAATCAGAATAACATCTCTAGTGCACAAAAGGATAATGATTTTCAAAAGATTTAAAAATGCATGAATGTATAACAACTTGTATCCTGAAAATCTTCCACTGAATCCATGGGGGGAGGTAACTGAAAAGAAATGAAAATTTTAACCATATAAAATGGTCACAATTTTTAAGATATTTATAGATATTTTGTGGAACAGATCAAGGTTTGGGGTTTTTACCATTTTTGCCATGAAATGAAACATATAAAATAAAATTAAAATGAACCCTCCATGACAGATCTCTGAAGCATAATGATGCTAAAAATAAAACGTTACCAGGGAAACAGAATGGAACTGAAATTAGCGATAGGGCCTGATCTAAAGCCACTGAAATTAAATGAGAACAGGATCAAACTACACTGAAGAAAATAAATCAAAAATAAAACAGTCTTTTAAGAGCAAAAGCTTTATTCAGTGAGTATCTCTGGGTATAAACCAAAACCAAAATAAGGATCCTAGTGATGTGGCATTTTTCAGCTGTCTGGATGTCCTCATACAGGGATGTGTGTGTGTGTCTGTGTGTGTCTGTGTGTGTGTGTCTGTGTGTGTCTGTGTCTGTGTGTCTGTGTGTGTGTCTGTGTTTGTGTGTCTGTGTGTCTGTGTGTGTGTCTGTGTCTGTGTGTGTGTGTGTGTCTGTGTGTGTGTGTGT
>VZRQ01009416.1:3223526-3342284 GCA_013397975.1 Machaerirhynchus nigripectus | reverse complement strand
TGTGTGTGTGTGTGTGTGAACAAGACTCTCAATATCTGCTGAGCACCAATAGACTACAAGGGGTCCCCAGCCTGCACGGCACTGATTTCTCCCTCAGCATAAGGGCCTGTAAGTTGAGTCAGTTTTACATAACTAAAATTTCATCTGTTCTATCACTTATGTTAGCAACTCTTCCATTTTATGTTTTTAAACTCCTCCTAGAGAAAGTTAAAAGGTGGGAAATTATTTAAGATACATTTCATTAAGAGTCTAGATACTCTAATTTCAGCATACAGTCACACGCATTCATAAGGAGCATAGAGTCACCTACCACAAAGCGAAAACCTCCAAACTTCTCTATTTCTGAATATGTTAGTCTACTGCTATAAAATGGCCAAATAGCTATTTTCAGAGAGAAGACATTACTTCAGGACTAAACTATTTACAGAGAAGTACAATGACTCCAGACTTGACATCTCCATCCTACATTTGTTAATTTTATCACCAATCTCAAGCTTATTTCCTCACTTCACCCACAACTTCACTGTGGGTGAAGTATATATCAATGGTATCATATATCTCTGCCACAATATCCATTCCTACTCAGTGATGGCAGGAAGGCTCCCCTGTTTGTATTATTGCTCCTCAACTGAAGAAATCTTAATGTTTACATCCTCCAAAAGAGCAAAGGATTAATTCTCACCAAAGCAATTACCTGGCAGCTGAGCATTATTTTCTCTAAAATATCACTGATTATTTTTTTCTGAAAGGGGACAGTCTCACAATATAGGTGATAATCAGTGATTTTTAATGGCTATTCATCTTACTCATTTTTGGTTCTTGGTCCAGATTTCTATTTCTGGTGCAAAGACAGCTCAGTATTATTGGTAATATTAATCATTTGTTCTGAGTTGTAATTGTGAGCTAAAACTTTTCAAGTTGATGCTCCAGGGCTCATAAACAAATTTGCAAACTCAAGGGTGGATACTTGACTGCAGAAAATCATATTGACCCGTAGTTCACATTTAGACAGGGAAACAAATGTATATATGTATAAATGGTGATTTTACAGGTATTTGTAGGCTATCTACATCAAATTAAATGAAGTTCTTAAACGTCATCAGCCTGTTTTCCCTTCCATACTTTCAACTTATGCAGGTGAGTGAAGGGCATTTCCTTTGAGTGGTAACTTTCATCTGTATACCCTGATCCAACACATACAAGCCACATAAAAGATACAGGATCGTAGATTACTTTTATGAATTTCAAGATCTTCCCCACAACAAGGCACATTTAAGACTGTAAAACCTATAGCCCCTTAAAATCTTTTCAGAATACTGTAAGCCTGCCTTCAATTAGCTTATTGTTGCTAATTGCAATGCGAACTTTTATTTTTACTCGCTGTTACAGAACACTGGCTTTTCAGTAAATAATGCTATTGAACAATTACAAATTGAGGACCTGGCCTAGATTCAGCCTCTCTAAGAACAGGTCATGGAAGTAGGGCACATCAGACTGGGCTCCCATAGGGGAGAGGAAAATATATAATGACTTTTTTGGGGAAATACAAGCAGTTCCACCTGGCTTGGGTTCTTGGATTTCCATAGAATCAGGCAGAGTAGCAGGTGACCTGCCTTAAATTCATCAACTCAGCCTTTAATTTTTGAGGGCATACAAGGATCTGCATTTGAAAGCAGTCATCTGATGTTTAGCTTTCTGACACAACTGCAAGTGGATGTGTCATATAAAAAACCTCAGAGATATAACTTGGTGATATCCAACGTTTAGCTTTTCCTGACAGAGATATGCCTGAATTTCCCAAACTTATTATTGCAAGTGGGACCACAGCAACTGAAACACAGTCCTTCATTGACTCATTTAGACTGGAAAGGACCTCTAAGATTAAGTCCAGCCATTAACCCCTCACTGTCCAGGCCACCACTAAACCACATCCGTAAATGGTTTACAGCTTTTAAATATATCCAGGGATGGTGACACAGCCACTTCCTGGGGCAGTTAGTTCAAAGCTTGACAACCCTCTTGGTGAAGAAATTTTTCCAAATATCAAATCTAAACCTCCTCTGGTGCAATTTGAGGCCATTTCCTCTCACCCTGTGACTTGTTACTTGGGAGAAATGACTGACACCTAGCCAGCTCCATTCAGGTACTTGTAGAGAGCAATACGGTCTCCCACAAACCTCCTTTTTCTCCAGCCTGAACAATTGCAATTTCCTCAGCTGCTCCTCATCAGACTTGTGCTCCAGACCCTTCCCCAGCTCTGTTGTCCTTCTCTGGACACTCTCCAGCACCTCAATGCCTTTCTTGAAGTGATGGGCCCAAAGTTGGACACAACACTTGAGATGCGGCCTCACCAGTACCAATTTTAGGGGGACAATCCCTGCCCTGGTGCTGCAGTCCCCCCATAAAATTGGGGGACTATTCCTGACACAAGCCAGGATGCCACTGGCCTTCTTGGCCACCTGGGCACACTGCCAGCTGTTGTTACAGAGACATCTTACCCCATGATGCTCCCAGATCTGGCTCCCAGACTGAACAGCTGAACAACATAGGTCCATCACATTACTTTTCTTTTAAGTGACTGCTGTCCTTTTAGTTACATGTTGAACCCAAGGAAATAGTGGCCTTGATGGCAGACACCAAGGTCTGCCATTATCACAAGGAAAGTTAATATGCCATCTTCATGTCAAGGCAATATTAAAAAAAATAATGCACACCTCTGTTTTTGATGGTTTTTGATGTACAAATGAGTAAGGCAGTGACACTTCTATGTTTTATTTATAAGACATATTGCAGAATTAATCTTGAGGGTTATTCTGAAGCACTCGAGCAACATTTTATTGAAGTAGGCAGTCTACTATTATGTTATAGAGCAAGGAATAGCAACATTTACCTATTTACCTTAAACGGTTCACTTGGAATGGCAACAGGACCCAAAATAGCAAACCTCTGGCTCAAGTGATTCCATTAACAGCTCATTTTTTACTTCAGTATGAACTGAGTTGATTTATCTTGTAAAAACTTCTTTTTAGAAAAACAAAAGGTCACAGAAGAATTGATTCAAAATATGTACAATCCCAATTGTAGTTTAGAGTTTATATGTTTGTTACTTTTATTGTAACTCATTTATTATTATTTTATATACATAATCTCTATTATTTCAAACCTGAACTCAGTCTAAATGATGTCCAAGCATCATGCAGACTTTTACTTTTTACTACCCTAAATTCAAATGCAGCTGTTGAATATGTCAACGAAGCCAAATGGCAGCAGCTCTCTAGATTCCACTCCTGGAAAAGACTACTGGAAAGGTGGCTTATCAGAAAGAGAAAATCCCATGATACCCAGCTTTTATTCTCTGAATGATTTTTTAAAATCCTACACTGCAGTATAGTGGAAAAAGAAGGCTTACTGAACCTGATAAAAGCAGATTTCTGGTTGAGATCAAAGGAAAAGTACAGTCAGAGTTGGAGTAGCTTTGCCTCTGCCAACAAGCTCACCTGATTGTGGAAATATCTCCTGCATGTTCACAAAATGGTTTGAGGAAAAAGAGCTGATTTCTGAAACAGACTGGACAGTTTGAGAGGAAAGGCACTGGTTGCTCATTGAAAAATGTCTCTTTCTAGGCAGCACTGTAGCAGCAGCCTGGCTGGACAGACAGATGGCTGCATATCCACCTGCAGACTGAAATAATTATATCACCAAGGATTTCTGAGTTACAAACAACAGCACAATAAAAAAAAAACCAGTGACTAAAATGTACCCTCCTACAACTGTACCAACAGATTTTTATAGATGCTTTAGCTGAAATGTAAGCCTGGCATAAAGCACCCCCAGTGTTTGTGATTACCAGCTGGCTATTACAAGAGACATGTATGACTCAACATTTCTGTAAATCCAGGACTCACCACCACTCCTCAGCATTCTCAAATTTGTAACTCGGTAAAACAAAGCCTATGAAACTCTATCTTTGCCATCAGCTGTGGCTGATACACTCCACACACATCTAATGTACCATATGCAGATTTCCAATATCCATCAAATTCTTTGAGACTAAATAATCCTATGTGCTTGTGTATCTTGTAATCAGGACTGACTGGACCTTCAAGGTGAAAATCAAATGTGCTACAAGAATCAATGCTAGAATGGCTTGATGGAGAAAAATATCTCAGGATGTGGAAGACTAAGCAGAAATATCAATACAATAATGTAAGAAAAACCTCAATAGCTCAACAATTCATGGTTCAGAGGGTTCTCAAACAACATTACCTTTGTGGTAGTACACAGGGTCTGTTGCAAACTGGGTTCAATGCAGCTCTGTTGAAGGACTGTGATTTCCTAAACCTGAGCCACCTTTTTTACAAGCGTCTGATTTGAACCCTCGCAAAAACATCTACCCTGCAATTTTCTGACATTTTCTGTGCAATTTATTATCATCTACAGCTTGGTCATGGATAAAACCTTTCTTCTTCAAAGCAGCTCTGCTGCTCCTCCATTCTTGCTATTCTGTTCTAAGAAAACTGCAGCTGCCACTATGAATACATTAAGGCTTCATAAAACAGCTGTCCTTAAATATCTCCTCACACCTCTCCACAGACAAGTATGGCATAAAGCCATATTTCTGTTTTCACTCTTTTCATCCATGTCAGTTAGATTAGCAAATTCATACAGATATTGTGTGATAAACCTGAAGAATCTTGTTACTCTTGCAATAACTTTCACTTCAAAGTGCAATTGCAAAGCACCCGAAAGAAAGAAACTAGAAATAAAAATTAGCAAAGCAGACATTATATTTCTGCATGGTTCCTAACAGTTAAAAATGCAGACTCCTTTAGGATTGCATCAAAATATTAATGTTAACTTCCCTTTTTTATTTCCAGATGAGACCTTTTTTACAGATTCTCCTGCAGAAAGCCTCTAAAAGGCAAGTAGGGAAACACAAAACATTAAAAGGCTGGGTTTTATGTCTCATTTGAAGCAGCAACACAATATTAAAAGCAGCTGAGTGCCTGAAAAAGTAAGGATTTACAAGAAAATTACTTTAACCAGTTACTGTTTAAAAGACCAAGAGTGATCAAAACATAAACTAGATTAAAAGCAAATATAATCTGTCCATTTCTATGACTGCTAACATATAAAACTTATACAAATTGAAGAAACAGTGCAAGTTTTTCTACAAAAACAAAGTAAATTTTTCTAAATCTTGTCTAGTAGTTCCCTGCAAAATTAGGCAGATTTGACAAGAATCCAGTCAGCTCTATTAAGAAAACATTAATGTGCCTGAAAATCTCAAAGAGAAACTATCCTAATCACAAATTTATAGCACACGTCACCAGTTCTAAACATCCTTCTAAAATACACCAACTAATAACTTCATTTTTCATGACAATGTGTCAACAAAATTACACTTAGTAATGGAGAATAACCACAGGCTGCAACGGTAGGGGAATGCATCTCAATTCACCATTAGGAGGATGTGGCGCATGCCCATCACAGGCCTTACCCCACTCACAATATAGGATGACCTACAGATTCAGCTTTAACCTTTCCAACACCCCTAATGAAATAAACATAGCAATAAGGGAGAGGGGGGAGAAAAAGGAAAAGGGGGGTGAGGGAGTTACCAACAGATCTTTAGAAATGGATGGAAGGCAGTGAAAGTAGTGAACACAAAATCCTCCAGTCTCCTGCTCAGACCCAGTACTAAGACTGCTAAGAGCAGTAAGTTCCAAATGCATTTACAGCAACCCCATAGGCACATTTGTATTAAAGAAAATGAAACAAACAAACAAAAAAGAAGGGTTACAAAGAGAGCATAAAAAGATAGGCAGATTTAATGTTCTTACAGAAGTAACCTTCTAGTAACCTTCTGCCTTGGTCTAGCTGACATAATCACTATTAGCTATTGTCAGTGCAGAACACTGATTTAATGTGGGGTAACGTGTCCTGTACCAATGTTATTTATGTCCTCTTTCTTCCTTTTAATTTTTAGAAGATGTTTGAGAATTGATGACACATGGCAAGAATTTATTGAGACACTTAATATCTTCATCATAGGTTTGTATCTTAAAATCGTATCTGTCATGGGACTAATTTCTGCTGTTACAACTACAAAACTCAACATTTGTTATCTTTTAGCTGATCTTAGTTATGATTAAAATGGTTTCTAACTGTAATTAGATAATGATAAAAATCATGTATTTCACAACAGATTGATTGAAATCACATTTACTTTCTCCTCTACATAGCAGAAAAACCAAAGCAAGACAGCATTCTCATACAACTGCTGAAAAGGTTTCTCTTCTGGATTTTTTTACTTCTCTGTCCATCTATCCCATCTTCATGGCCACCAGCTTCTTCCTAACCCCTCACTTTTGCTGGCAATGTTGATCACAAGAGTAAGAACCATAATTTCCAGAACACAGCTTTCAGATGGGCTGTCATTCAATACAAGGAACCAGCCAGGATTTAAGGTTCCCACTTCCTAGCAGAATATTCCCACACCATAATGTGAGAATGAAGAATTCTGTTTCTTTCTCTTCAGCGTACTACATTTCTTCTTGCTTTCCAACAGTGAATTTCACACTCAATTCACTCAAAACTTCAGACAAAACTATTCTAAACACTTCCCTCTTTTGCAAAAAAGTTACTAAATTTTAACTCACGATGGTCACCTACATTACGTATTACAAAAAAATCCCAAAGACAACAAGTTTAATATATATTGGGGGTGGGGAGAAGGTAAGGAGGTTCGCTGAAAACTTCTTTATAATTTTCTTGGGATATTTTCTTGTGTTCTTCCTTTACATTTAGAATAACGTATTCTGTTTGGTTCTAAATAAAACGTGCAGTAAGGTGAGTTATTTCTTTGGCAGATTGGATGGCCAATTTATATATGAAATGTAATTTATAAAGCTTTTTAAGCAATTCCAGAAGCTCACATAGATTCCATAATATATTTCCGTAGATCTCAACCATGAAGGACAGGCTAGGGCCCACATACAGGAATAAAAAGGATACTGTGAAATGATATACAGAAGTAGTCAGGCATAAATCAGAAAATGATTCATAGATATGATTTTCTTCCATCGGTAGTAAAACTCTGAGTAGCTTCAGTTAAAGCAGCATGTCTAAAAAATCAGGACCAGAACAGTATTGCACACCATTTAGATACCTCTCCCTAACTGATTTTTGCCTTGAAAAATGAAAGTGCAGATGTGATTTGGGTATTTTGAACTGCTGGAAGCTGTTGTCCACTCTCCTTTGTCAGAGGGAGAGAGTTAGTCATGTGGTCATTACACTACAGTATCTCACCTAAAAGTTAGAATTTACACAGTTGACAAGAAACTGTAGTGCCCAGGACATAGGTGCTGATATCCAAAATTCAGCTGTAAGGTGATTTACAAAAATCACAAAAAAAATCCAACTATAAATTTGTATTCCAACAATGCTCCCTGTATTGCCAAAATGAGGAAGTAATAATAATTGTAATACACAGCCTCTAAACAACAAGATAAGTGAGTCTCCTTTTCCCTCCTCTTTGTACAGGTCCTTTTACTGTCACACAGAAGCCATCAACAGTAACTAACACAGATTTTGGATAAAACTTTCACAAACTACTGCAAAAATTTTAAGTTAGAAAACCAGATGCAATGTCTGTGGAAACATCAAGACTTTCAATACTTCAATATTCCTCTCCAAAAATTAATGTTCAAAATTGTGTCCAGTACTTTATGCATACAGTTACTTAGTACCCTGTCATATGAAACCTCAGCTTTGCTGAAAGAGATCTTTAATACCTACTCTTCGGCCTTCCACAGTGAGAGCTCACTTATAACTGCAGTCTTTCCTGCAAACAATAACACTAAAAGCACAAGGCTGACAGCTCGGTAAGAGTAGGTGCCTGTCATATGCAATGACAGATAGTCATCCATCCACCCATCTATAATGACAGAGCCTAAAATTATTATTTTTAAAAATCGTTTGGTGTTGTTGAAATGTCTTACAGAGAAGGAAACATAATTTTTAAAAAACCTTAATGTTAAGAGCTAATTAAAACAGAATTCTTTACAGTACACAACTTTTCTCTAATTCATTTGAAAAGCCAGAACTCCAAGAAAACAGATATTTTCTCTCCTGCTTTTGTGAGCTTGAAGTGTGTTTTTCCTTTTCTTCTTCATAACCACAGGAGTGATCAGAGCTAAAGTAATACTATATTAGGTTGGCCTGTCCTAAGAACCTTGATTATTTCCATCAAAGTCACTGTGAAACGGTACATGTAAATAACAGCCAAGTTGTTCAACATTAGCACTGAGCTCCAGCGCTTTTGATCTGATTCTCTGCCCATAGAAGAACTAACAGTAGGCCTCCCAGCATTGATCAAAGGGCACGGGATCACCCTAATAAAAGAAGAAAAACTTTTAAACTAAGGAGGGGTGTTGTCTTCAGTCTAAGTTGTCACAGATGAAGTATCTGATCCTAAAATGAAATTGTGTTTGGGATGTATGACACTCTCTTTAAGACAATGGATGGAGCAACTTCAAAATTCTCTCTGTGAAAGGAATAAAAATTCTGATCATGATTTTAGTAAGATTTCTTTTTACAAAAACAGGAGTATTAACACTAAGAATAATATAAGCCTGTTTTGGAGAGCAAGGTTGAAATTTGGGCACTTAAAAGCCAAGAGGTTTTAATCTCAGCTCCGTAGAAAAAAAATAATGCCCTAAAAAGCCACCAATCTGTCAGTGATATCACTTACCTGCTATCTTTCATCACAGCTTCACCAGCAATATATGTAAAGAACATTGTAAATAATATAAGTGAAAAGTGGAGAGGGAACTTTAGAACACCTTTAGATACATCAGAAAGATGAAAACCCACAACATCAAGCCAGCTAAAAGTCCTGAAGTCTTATTTTTCATTAACAGATACATCTAATACATACTAGGATATATAAGCTAATATGGAGATGCTGATTTTGATCAGAACAAGAGAAAAAGCATTACTATGTTTTAGTCTATCATTAAAAATAAAATTTGANGGTGGGTGGGTGTGGGTGTGTGTACTACCCTCGGTGTCTCAAGTCAGGAATAAATGCTCATTTAAACTAACCATAAGCTGGATTGTAACAATGACACTCCTATTTCAGTGCACTACCTTGCCATAAGATGTCCATGACTGTACTACACCTCGCTGTGTGGTAGGAAAATAATATTATTTAACATTTCAGTATCACTAATGTTGTTTTAATACTGATACAACTTTGTACCAAAGCTCTGAAATCTTAACATGGAAGCCCACTTTCAGATATTTAACTAAGTAGGTTGTTCTCCCAGCTGAGAAAACACTCCACTTTTTCAGACCTGGGTTTTTGGCTGTGAGGCCAAAATTGTAGAGCACAAATGCCACATAGACACCAGGTGTCCAGCCTCTATTTAAATATCCAGCTTGGATTCATGGTGCAACTAAAGGTTTTGTAAACCAAAGGTATTGTAGCTACCAATTCTCATGAAGCAGAATTTCATTTTCAAGAGCTTACATCTTCTACTGAATTTTACGACAGCATTGCATAATATTTATGGTTTTTTTAGATACCTGAATTTGCATTAACTTCAAAAATAAAGAACTTCAACTAAAGAACCACAAGAAAGAATTATCCAAGCTGGGAAAGATCAAACAAAAGATTAGAATTATTTTACAAGATTTAATAATTACAGCACCTTTCTAGCACTTAGAAAATGCACAACGATTCTGATTCCCCGCTCAAGGAATCATATAGCCTAAAGTCATGGCAGATTTGCTTTTCACAGTTGGCTGTCCCAACAAGTTCTGACCAATTAATAAAATCTCTCTGTGCTGTTTCTTAAAAAACGGTACCTATGGACAGTTGTGAGTGTCCAGGGAACAGGGACTGAGAGATTTATGCTAATAAAAACTCACTCTAACACCCTTAAGTGAGGATTTACATGAAATCCTCTCCTTAATGTTTTAATTCTATGCCAGGAGGAACAAATTCTGATCCATGGTGTCCATGACACAGATTTAATCCATTTAGAGATCAGGATTCATCACACCTACAAAACACTAATCATGCTATGGTGTGAAACAGCAAAACTTTCATTAAATAGCATTCTTTGGCAGAAAATTTGACATCAGTCTGTCCGAGAACCTTTAAGGTCTTACAGTAGTTTAGCCTATTTTGAAGAGAACCTATTGAAAATATAGCCAACAGAGCCTGATAGATTGCTGATCTACAATAACTTCTGTTATTCCACATAGACAATAAAGCACTTCTTGAAGAAATCATCTCCTTGTCGCAAACAGCATGGCATTAGCATGGTGTAGTGCCCAAGGCAGCTGTAAGAAATGAGTCTGGAGGAGACTGCCAGAACTCAGCATGGCCACATAAACAGAGAACTGTACCTCAAGAAACAAAAATTTCTGAAGCAGAACACATTTGGTATGTTTGACACTTTCTTGTCCTACTTAATACAACCAATCTCCTATAAAATGTTTAAGTGCTCAAGTGAATGCTTAAGCAAGAGTCTGAAGATTCACTTTTCTTAGAAGTACCATAATTTGAAAACAAGTGATGAAAAAATTATGACAGCTGGTGAACTTTATGAATTAAACTAGCAGAGACTTCAGAGCTGATTTGTGGGTGGCCTTCCACAAGTAGGTGTGTTGCAGGCCACAGTATCTAGTATGCAAGACACACAAAGAATACATCTGTAATTCTTGCTCATTTGTTTCCACTAGGAAGGATCTGAAAACTAAACTAGCAATTCCAGCAGTTACCTAGAAGAAAACACTGCGGGTAGTATCATGAGAAAAAGTCTTGCCTCATAGTAGATGTCACAGGTCTCCAGGACCCAGCCTGTGTCTCAGATAAGAGATACAGCAGTAGTTCATCTAGAAAATAGCTACAGTGAAAGCCCAGAGAAACTGCTGCTGTACTGCTTAAGTTGCCTGCTTAGTGCAATCAGGTTGTATCTCATGTGCCTGGGACTGCCACATGGCCCTGCCCTCCTGTGACCTACTGACAAGGCCCCCAAAGCTCTGAGTCCGTCAGGGTCTCCTGCTGCAGGATGTCTGCTAATCCATACAAGTATATTTACTCCCTCACATTTGGGGTTCCGTCTCTACCAGATCACCCTGCATTTTCTACAGTTGACAGAAAAATGCAGGTTTTTACAGTGGGGAATTCTCAGCCACCGAGCCCCTGCCTCGAACATGATAGCTGGGAGATCACCCCTCTCTCCATGAACAATACCAGGCGTCTGTGGAGATCCAACAGCCCAGCCAGCAATTACATTAGGCGATATCCCTTTGTTACTCAAACCCTGTTTGCTGGTGTGTCTGATGAGGTGCACTGATCATGGATGTTGTTGACCTGGAGACACATCTGTCATTAAAATTTAAGTGCCTAGTTAGTTATTTTAGAGGACATTTACTCATATGAGCAAAATCAAAGCATGTTGGGGGACCCCTGCTCTCTGCTACAGAGAATATTACGTTCTCATCCCTATATTACTTTGAATATGTCAAGTATTTTTTGTATTCAATATAAGGCTACTATCAGCATAGGCATAATTTGTCCAAGATAATTCAGCACAGTGCCAATGTGAAAGCTGTGACAGAAGTTTTCATTATCGTATTTTGGTGACTAAACTGCTTCAAAGATCAATAAAACAGTGGGTCTGCTCAGGTTACTGAAATAATTCAAAATATGGTAAATGTCCTATATTGCCTCCTTTTTTTCAATTAAATACAGTAAACAAAATAGTATTGGTTGGCTCAGAAATTGATATAATGGTGAAGTCTGTAGTGCAGGTAGATGAGAAGTGTTTGACTAAATATTTTCAATTAAAAACATGGCATTTTCAGAGCTAAAACATTTTGTGAAAAAGAAACACTAACTGATTTCTTGGTTAAATGAAGTGGAAAAATATCTATGGGTATCCAAATAGCTTACGCTACTTTTTCAAAACACAGAAAATACTATTTTTTGTTAGAATGTCTTTTTATGTCTGTACATATAAACTTAGACTATAAAACGAGGATAAGAAAAGAATTTAATATTTCAAAGTCATTTCAATTAGATGTTTCAAGTTTCCTGACTGCATTTTTCCACAATCTAAGTTCCATAATGTTTTAAAGGGTCCATATCTCATTATGAGAAAGAAGGTATTTAAACAGTGAATATTTATTGGGATACAAAAACTATTTCCTGCCCTGCAGTAAAGAATTTGTTTTTATTAAAAATTTCTTGGCTTGCTTTAAACCATATACAGAATCATGCTTTAATTCATTTGAATTAATGCATCAGGAAATAAGAACTCTATGTCCACAATCATGACTTTCATGGCATAAATGTTATATGCAGGGGAGAAAACTGTCGCACAAAATGGCTTCATTTCCAGCAGGAAAGTTGCCTGTAGAGTGTCTTATACAAAAAAAACCTTTTAAATTGCTTGTCTTTTGTACTTCTGTAAAACGCACAATCACTGGGGAAAAAAAGCAGAGAGAAATAATGACTGGCAAGCTAAGTATACAGCAACTGGCAGGAAAATTTCTTTTCCAAATCCAACATTTTCGGCAGGCAGGTCTGTGGAACATATTAGCTGGCATTTGTATTGGAAATCAGAAGAATACTCTGGTAACAAGTACAATTTTTAATACTCTATCAGAGCCCAATATTTATTTCATTTAGCCCAATCATCCATTTCTCACTTTCTGTAATTATTTCCTGAGCCCTAGCTAGAGACCCACCTGGTAGACAAAGCAACATTAAAGCCACGTAGAAGCACTAATGAAAGACCTGAAAACAACAACAATAGCATCAGAAAACACATGGATTCACTAGTAAAGAAAAAGCGTGGCTAAATTTTCAAATACTTCCTGGTTCCTTGAATAGCATGAGAAATTTAGATTTTAGAAATAAAAGGCCAACTCCCTGCAATCCATAGGTTAACACTTAATCAGCCCAAAGTTCTCGGTAGGAATTTTCCCACATGATGGTAATGAGCTCTATTAAAGACTTGGTGGATTAACTACATGGATTTTTAATCATGTCATATCTGTCCAAATCCATACTGTAATTTAATTTGTGTCCAACACGCTATTCTCTCCTTTCAAATCAAGCCTTTTTCCTCCAAATAATTTTTCTTTGATCTTTTCACTACCATTAAAAAAAGATTTCCATACTGGAGTCTCCCACCACTGTCTGCACTTGACAGTGTGCCACCCACACAGTTTTGTGCAAGTGTTAAGCCTACAGTATTCATAAGCTCTCTAAACTGCGATTCAGGATATTTTCTACAGCAGATGTTTTTCCTTGCCTCTGCTTTCATATTTAGTAAGATTTTTAAAAAATAAAAAATCAGCAAATATTAAAAATAAAGATGATAGAAATATAATTGCAGCCAGCTGAAGACTGGAAGGAAAACCTCCATCCAAGGACATCTAAACAATCAGCCTCCAGGTCCAAGCTCAGATGCCAAGAAGTAAGACCATCTTCTACCCCCCCATTTTTACTTGCACTGAAACGATTAGGAGGGTGGGGGCTGTCTGATACACATCTTCCCTGTTTGCATTGCTCCAGTCTTTTGATGTGTGCATATAATGAGTGAACTTCTGTGTACAAATGAAATAAATAGGCTAGCATGTTCTATGTGTGCAGTAACATGCATGAACATTTGAATTAGTAGGTGGGGACAGTGAGGCTCCTGCTGTGCCCTCGTGTGAAAACAATTTGTTCATCTTTTTTATATGATGAATCTTTAGGGTTTTTCCACCGAACTCACAAATGTTCAAAGACTACTGTACTTAGTGCACACACTTCAGCATTCTTGAGTAAACATGGTCACAGTACACACACCACTTTCTTCTTTTTTGATGGTGAAGGTTGTCAGCAAATCAGCCAGGGTAAGCTTACAGTCTAAGACTCAAATCCACACTAAAGTAGGGCTTATAAATGTCACTATTTTACTTTCCCGCTGTTCCATAACTTTGTTTAGTTAACGTACTGCTATATATCAAATTCATCCAACAGATATTGAATTTACTAAATAAACTAAAAAACTCATGATACCACTCCCAGAGCTGATATAAACAGTTTCAGTTCATTAATAATAGATGTATGAAGACAGCCACTGTTATGTGACTTAAATTAATTTTTCCCACTCCGGTTTCAATACCATTCTTTATAATCAAAGATATAAAAATTTCAGCCATGGAAGTAACCTTATTCCTTATTTGACTGTACATTTTTTACTGAGGAACAAACAGATCTAGAGAGTTAAAATGTAAAGAACTACAAAGCAATTACTTTGCTATACTTGAGATCCTAATTTTAAAAGTCAGCCTTATATTCAGGTGCACCCAATGTGAAAGGGAAGCATTAAGGCTTGATTGATTGTGAACACATCAATACCTCTGTTATGAGAGGTGTTTCACCAACCTCCTCTCATGCACACTTCACATCCAGACTGAATGTTAGTGTGAATAGAAATACAAATCCAAGAAAAATAAAAACTTACCTTTTAACATTTGGTTTTGCTTTTGGTTTTGTTGGTGTTTGTTTGTTTGTTATGGTTTGGGGTTTTTTCCCTATTTCTTTTTCGTTTCTTTCACACCCACTCAAGAGCTTGGAAGAAAGAAAAAAACACTGCATGCTTATTCCTCCCATAAAATCTGAATTTATGAAAGCTTGAGATTTAAAAATAAAAAATACTCAGGGATGCTTCAATGCATCTTACTCAATGCAAATGCTGTTTCACATACTATTATGTAACATTCAAGAGGGACACAGGTGGAACAAACAAACAGTGTTTCAAACATATCTTCCAGTTCACTGGAAAACTGCCAGGGCCTACAAGCCGATTATGGAGGAGGCAGAGCCAGGACCTTTACACCGGTGCATAGCAGGAGAGTGAGAGGTGGTGTGCATACACTGAAACAGGAGGGGTTCAGGCTGGTTGTAAGGAAGGACTTTCCCTCTGTGAAGCCATCAGGTACCCCACAGAGTCTGTGCCATCTCACTCCATGGAAGTTTCCAAGACTGAGCAAAGCCCTGAGCAACCTGCTCTGAGTTGATGCCTGACCATGCTTTGACATTAGACTAGATACACCTATAACTTAATCATTGCAATAAGATGTTATAATGGCAAGGTCCTTCCTTTGCAGTTGTAAAGATTTTATCAAAGTTTTCTTCTCTATACACAATTCAGTCTGTAAAGAGAGGCAATTCTCCTACTGTATTTAGCTTTGCTACAACCTCACCTGGAGAGCTGTGTGCAGCTCTGGGCTCCACCATTTCAGAAAAATGTGAAGGTATTCAAATGCATCCAGAGGAGGACAACAAAGCTGGGGAAAGGGCAGGAATGTCCTGTGAGGAGCAGCAGAGGATTTTGGGCTTGTCTAGCTAGGAGAAAAGGAGGTTGAGGGGTGATCTCATTGCCCTATAACAGCTTCCTGAGGAGGGGAAATGGAGGGGAAGGTGTAGATCTCTTCTCCCTGGTATTCAGTGATAAGACACATGGGAATGGTTGAAAGCTGTGCCAGGGGAGGTTTAGACTAGACATTAGAGAGCACTTGTTTACTGAGAGGGTGGTCTTGCACTGACTCAGGCTTCCTAGAGAGGTGGCCAGTGCCCCAAGCCTGTCACCATCTAGGAAGTTGGACAATGCCCTTAAATAACAAGTTTTCACCCTTGATCAGCCCTCAAGTGGTCAGGCATTTGGACAAGACCATAATTATAGGTCCTCTCCAATTGAAATATTCTATTGTAATCCATAAGGCAAAAGTTGTACCGGTCTAGTGATCTTAGCTAGGTCACCAGACCAGTACAACTAAGACACACCAGCTTGTACAGCCAACTTCACCCAAAGGAATGGTTCCATTTAGCATCACATCTGGTCACTTTTGCAGTCCCAGCCTAAATAAATAGACACCCATTTGCAGATAGCTCATGCAAAACAGTCCTTAGCACAAGTCCAGAGTGAGGCCTGAGTCAGAGCAAGAAAAATTAATCATTCTGCTTCATGTACTTCCATGTGTAATTACTATTACAGGCCTGAGCTGAAGGCAGTTATACAATTTATCTGCAATTTCTGTCCCATGCCTTCAGTGTCAGCCTTAATTAACAGAATCCAAAAGCAGCTGACTGCATTTGATTTCAACTGCAAAAACACTCTGTTTGGGGACTGACCAAGTCCATTCACGTCAGGGAGCAGCATAATTATCCTGGAACTGTAACAGAAAATTTAAGCTTGAAATGCCAACTAGACAACAGGCAGCTGACACATCCATGTAACTGCATTACCTGTGGTCATTTCAGATTACACTAGGTGCTCTTCCTCTCAAATACACCTTTCTGCCAAAGACATCTGAAAATTTATTTGCCTAGAATTATTCAGAGTACACACTATATATCATCTTGCTCATGTGTACAAGCTGCTGAACTGATACATTAAAATCCTAAAGGGACAAAAAATTAAAATGATTACTACAGAAACAAGTACTCCTCACAAGTGCAGTAACCAGCAGAAAAATTACCATTTCTTCTCATTCATGCTCATATGAATTGACTATGCAAACACAGGAGTAGATATTTATTCATAATGGTTCTGCACAAGCTGCTGTGAAATAAGCTCTAGAGAAAGAGTAGTGAAGCTGAACTGCTACAAGAAAATCTCGTATATTGTATACTTTATGTCTCAGTAGAGCTACCACACAGTAATGACTAGTGGAGAACTGCACAGAAAGCAAATCTCTCGTGAATATTTCATCAGGGATGTCCATCTTAGAGTTCTTAACAAATTTGGGACAACTGTGTTAAATTAATTTATAAAGTAATCTCTGTTAAATGTATTTCAGAAGACTAACTCTGCCTGCTTGCCTAAATAAAAAAAATAAAAAGGACAGTAGTGTGCAAAACTAAGTCTAGAAGCATTATTCACATTAATGTGTAGCTTGGCTGATAAGCACATGCCTACTCACTGGCTGAAAGGAAACCGTTTACTCTATATTTTTGTACATATTTCAGTTTGGTGAAATAGAATAAAGATATTAATCTGATGCAATGGAAAACAAAAGCCGAGAAAGTTGTTCCTACTAGTAAAATTTTCTGAAGTGGGTACAGGTCTCTGCGAGTTTGTACTAATCACTGTCAATCTGGTCTTTCTTACTGCTAAGCTTCAATTAGCACCTCAGAGAGAAAAAAAAACAAACTAAAAAACCCAAAACCAATTCATTGCAAATTTTTCATCAGAGAAGACTTGCCCTTTCACATAACTGTGAAGCTAATCAGTGTACTGATCTCCAGCAGACAATTTCTTTCAGCCCCAACAAAGAGTAGACAACAGCTACTAAACTAAGACACTAGTTTGCTAACCAATTATCAATTAAAAGCTACTCCTTATCAAAGTGTAAGACAAATAGAAAGTGTACTAAATCAAAACATTATCCTGGCAATGGAGTTGAAATGACCCAGCTTTACACTGTTTTTTTGTATTATTACACTGAAACACAAATATAGTTGCTATACAATTGAAAGAATAGGGGTCCCATCAAAACAGAAGGATCTCATAGGGTTAAAATTTTGCTTCATTCCTATGAAATGATATTTTAGAGCTTCTCTTGTGGTATATACTCTGGGCTCTGACTGCTTATATTCAGGATTTTTGTAGAGCAAAAAAATCAGCAAGTAAGTGGGAAATTACCACTGCAATTATATGCATGGGAATTTGAAGGCAAAATATGGTCAGAAACAGTAGCTATTTCTTTCAATCTGCAAAAGAAAAAAAGGTTTTTTTACAGTGCTGGAAAAGTCTATATAAAAGACATGCAGCAAAATCAGTACTGCTGATTAATGAGCTGTGCCAAACTTATTTTTCAAAATAAAAATTTTTCAAGGCTGTCATTGTCTTAAGCCTTCTTTTACCAAAAAGGAGCTTCAAAACACAATGAGAAAAATTAATAAATGTTCATGTCTCAAAGAGTGAAGGAGTTCATCTTGCTCATTGTGATGAAAAATAAAAAATAAAAATTATTTTAATAGATATGCAGAAGGATCAGCATGAATCTAAGCAGGCTACTGCATGTCAAGAAGGAGTATTGTAATGCCTAAGTGTGCCCTGTTCAGGCAGCCGGGTTGGTCTATCAGTGCTTTTGCTCGCAGCAATTATTCCCATCATTGTAAAAGCTTTGAGAGCTAAGTATTCTACATCTTCATAACACTGCCATACGTAACAGATGAAATTAGCAGCTGCTGAATTTCTTACCACACTTAGAGAGATAGAGGTGGCATTCAGTCTGTAACAACATGATATCCTAGAAACTCATACAGGTTTACTCTCTTCAGGACTGCAGAATGTGCTTCAGTACTCAATCTTCCTTTCACCATGTATGTCAGGAAAGGTTCACAACTCCTACTGCTCTCTACATTCAGTCCATGCCTAAAAGAATGGACCACAACATGCATGGGCATGTCCCTGCATATTTAAGGTATTTCCTTCCATACCTACTCCATACCAGTGTGGGAATCTGAACACATTTTGCACAGGAAGGGACCATATGGGCTGGGTTTGTTTTGCTCTTTTTTTTTCCCCCAGAGCATCTCCTAGAGACAACAGCTTTGTGCCTCTGCTGTTTAGAACAGTCCATCCCAACAAGAAAAATTACACCAGTTGTATATACTGCCATATACAAGAGACTTCAAATTGAGCTAATTTTAATGAAAGCAAGTTTAATAAATATCAGCCAAGAAATCTGAACTGACAAAAGCACGGATACAAAATTACTGAATTTAATAGCAGCACATTTTCCTGAGATTGAAAATCAATTGGCAGATGCCAAAGGGGGAAAAAAGTGGTGACACATATTGCAACTTTTTATGACAGATGGTTTCAAATGGATTAATGAGGTGAGTGCTGAATTTCTAGGTTGTGGTTAATATTTAACCTCCACTCAGCAGACACCTCTGAGGTTTTTACACCTGAGTGGTCAAATGGCCTACGTAATTGACCTGATAGAAACACTGTTCTAATATCTACCCAATGAAAAAGAAATTAACAAGCATTGGAAAGTGGGGAAAGAAGTAGAGAGACCTTATCACAGCACTGGGATAGAAACGGAAATGCAATATTTTGTTTTCCTTCTGAGAAGCTGAGGAGAGACATACAAACTACATGAGCTCATATTATGCTGTGTTAGTCAGGAAGAGCATTGCCTCAGGTTGAGGGAGGTGATCCTGCCCCTCTACTCAGCCCCAGTGAGGCACATCTGGAGTGCTGTGACCAGTTCTGAGTCCTCAGTACAAGACAGACACAGAGCTCCTGGATCAGGTCTGGCAGAGGGAAACAAAGAGAGCAAAGGGACTGGAGCATCTCACAAGGAAAGGCTGAGGGAGCTGGGGCTGTTCAGCCAAGAGGAGACAACTGAGAGGGGACCTCATCAGTGTCTGTCAGTGTCTGCAGGGAGGTGTCAGATGGAGCAGGCTCTGTTGGGTGGTGCTGAGCAATAGGATAAGAGGCAATGGGCAGAAATTAATGCACAGGGAGTTCCACCTCAATATGAGGATGGACTTCTTTACTGTGTGAGTGGCTGTGCACAGGAACAGATTGACCGGAGAGGGTGTGGAGTTTCCCTGACTGGAGATATTCCAGGAAACATCTGGACACAATCCTGTCCATGTGCTCTAGGACGGCCCTGCTCAAGCAGGGAGGTTGGGCAGGATGACCCCCTGTAGTCCCTTCCATTCACTGATTTGTCTGCAATAATGAGTCTTCTCACTGCATTTAGGATACCACAGAAGTTACTTGCTCGATGTAACAGGCAAACATGGCCTGTCTTCAATACCTCCATTATCTCCTGACTTTAACTCTTCATTTGGCTAAGAAGTTATGGTAAATTGTATCACATTACAGTAGACAGAACCTTTCAGACACTAAAATAAAGCTGAAAAATAGTTTGAAGCAAGACCTAAAGTCAGGCTAAATCAAGTGTGGCTAAATCAATTCGAATTTGGTTTATATCTGTAGATTTGTTACTTAAACACTTCACTGTGATCACTAATATTCAGTCATTTATATTTTGAAGAAGCTACTGGAAATGCACAGTACAACAGTATCTACAGGAGTTCAAAGGCGAATGAAACAAAAGTCAAATGAAAAATAGCAACATTCTTAGTGCAAATATTTACCATCCTTAAAAAAATAATTATCAGATCATTCCATTTCACTATCTTCCTCCTGCATTTATTCTTTTCCTGGAATATAGATGAAGTCATTCTGAAGTGACTTACTCTTATATTGAACATCTTGCATTTTTCTAGCAAAATGGAAAAAACAGTGCCTAGTCAAGCACTCTTACACTGTAGCTACTTACACAGTATCTGCTTCACAGAGTCTGCCTAGGCCATGGCATATCCTACTCTTTAAGAGTATAGGGAGTGTTGTTGAATCCTTGTTCTCTAATAAATTAGGGAGAAAGATATGAAGAAACAAGTTACTAACTTAATAAAAGGAAAAAAAAATAATTAAGAGGATAAAAAAATTTTTTTTGTTTCAAAATTCTTAAAGAGAATACTGCCAAGTAATCTGTTACAAAAAGAGAGTGATACTCCTAATTCAAACTGCAGACCATATATCTGCACACCCCTCTTTACAAAATCTTTATACAAAGCACTCATTTCTATCAAAAGCTGTCATATAAATTGTTATATAATGTATTTTTAAGTCTTTGAGGAGAAAAAAATACACTTATGTACAATATACATAAATATAATACCTAAAAATGTTCCATATATTTTTAATATTTTATATAAAATGATTTTTATGTAAATAAAATGCAGAATATGCTCCTTGATGATTAGCAATATCCATAGCATTTGCCACATTTGTCTATTGTGCTCTGCTTGAGCATATCCCAGGTAGATATTCAAGAAGTCAAATAATTAGCCAAACTGGAATACACGGTGATTATCTGGAATGCTACTTAGAATTCTGCTCTAATAAATGTGATGAAGCCCTTAATGACTTCAAGCAGCAAGGGGAGGGGGAACTGAAGAAGAGAGTCTGAAGCTGTTTTCATTATGAAAACTGACAGCTCTTGGTTCCAATTTCACCCCAAACTGCCATAGAGATTAATATTTTTCTTCCAAAGCCACATTTTTATAAGAGATTGCATTTTCCTCTGAAAGCAGAAGAGCTCCATTCAAAGACATGCCCATTTGTTGTTGTCAGCTTCTGCCTAACTGGGCTGAAAGCCTACTGTAGCTCTGCGGATCTGTGACCTGCACTTCACTCCCTCCAGGCACTATAAATAATTTCCATGGAAACAGCACTGAAGAAGATATCTGCAAGCCAAGAAGATATCTATAGCCTTTCTGTTGGATTTATGTCTTTTGTTTTATCCTCTACATTTTCTCAGTTAAACCAACATTAAATACATTTATTCTATAAAATATGTTACACGCAACACTAAAGTTATAAAAGAAATGAAAGATTCAGGAGGCAAAAAAATAAAGGAGATTCTTACGCTGCAATATGTATGCATCTATAGGTTATTTGTATATCCTGCTTTTCCCTTTGTCCCAAGGAAACTGTACATTGCATCCACATTGCACTTTTTTCACGAAGGGAAGCATTCTCTGTTAGTCATAAGGTACGAAGAGGTATATGATAATAGCATAAGGTATTCTTATTCTCATATATTTAATAAAGAGTGTTGTAATTCACACCTTGATGAGGCTGAGAAGAAATAGATAGATGTGAAATCACAGGTGAAGGGCTCTGAAACAGCTATATCAGACCACAACGGGAGGAACTGAACACAGTGGAATGCACTGCAGTCTTGCCAAGTACAAATCTGCAGCTCTTCAGGCCTGGATGCCAATTCCCAAACAGTGAGAATCAGCTAACTTCCAAACCATGGAAAGTAATGCTCAACAGGATATTTAGTAAGGATAATCTGGAAATCTACCGGATTCTGTTCCCTCATGTTCCGCCAGTTAATGAGAGTCCATGTTTATGGGAGGTGTGCAGTACTCCCTCTTTCTCCTCCTGGCTTCAGAAATACCAAGGCTTTAGGCCCTCCCTGCAAACTGTGCAGCCTGGATTGTTTTCTCTGTCTACTGAAGCTGCAGATTACTAGTCCCAAATAACAAGAGTCTCCTTACTCCAAGACCAGTCTACAGATATGGGGAGAAACAGAGAATTTCTCTCCTTTGATTTGGCTTGTGCAACCTACCTGTAGCTTAGAGGATGAAGGAAGCAAGTTGAAGCATCAAATCAAAACTCAAAACACAAGCACCTAAGAAGAAAGAGTAATCCCTGCTCTGTTTTTCTCTTTTCACTATAAAAATAACTCTCATTGAATGTAACAATAAATTTAAAATATTATTCGTAATTCCATTACAGGTATTTTTGGAGCTGCTTTTCCCCTGTATATTCCTCCTGTGGGATCTGGTTTATCCTCACACAAGTTTTGAGTGCTGACTATGAGATCTTTCTTCATTAAAACACATCAGATTACATGTAATCTCTTACATTCTTTCCCGTATATTTGTTCTCATAGGAGGAATTCATATAGTTCATAGTAATATCAATACTAGGATTAAAAAAAACAACTTAGGCTTCCTCAAGTCACTGCTCTGAAGCAAAGGTTTCTTTAAGGAAAGGTTGCCTACTATTACATAAACCCTTAGCTGTAATCATCCTGTAAGGCTTCTCTCTGTATTATACATGATAGCAAAATATTTGAGAAGCCAAGACTCTCTTAAAATGTTTTGATCAAATGAAGTTTAGAAAAATATCAGATAGGAGCTAATTCATCATAAGAAATAATGATATTTACATCTTCTGATAGCTACTGAAATCCAGATTCCTTTTAAACTCTGGCTTGACAGTTTTTAGGTCCAGGAGTTAGAAGAAAAAGAGTATCAAAATTTGAAAAGTTATTTCTTGTTCTCAATCTAAAATATTCTGAAGGTGGCTATTTTTTCAGATTGTTCTAATATTCCAACTCTAACTGTCAGAATTCTCACTTTAACTACTTAAGATGCAACTTAGGTATTTAACATTATGTATACTGCTTGACTTCTCTGTGCCTTTTCTTACCATGAACTAATATGGAAGGTTCTGGCTTGATTAGGAAAATAGTTTTTGACAGTGAAGGACAGGAAGCAGCAGAATGGGTTGTCCAGGGAGCCCAAGAAGTCTCCAGACTTGGAGGTCTCAAAAACTTGAGGAACCTACTTTGAACTCTGTATAGATTATGCTCTGAGAAGTGGGTTGGGCTGGATGCTGTGTTGTACTCATCCTGCATGACACTGTGAGTCTATGTATACTTAAATGTACGGATTATGAAGCATTCCAGACTCGGACTTTTCATTTTTTCCCTATATTTATGAAATGAGAAAAACATCCCAAGGATATAAAGAAGAAACACACTCAAAGTCTCTGGCAGCTTTGGAAGAGAACTGGCAGATGATCACAAACACGTCATTGTGACAGAGATGCTACTTGACTCCTGCTCTGTGGTCACTTCCTGTAAATACTTTCTTCAATACAACCCACCAACCACTCAACACAGTTGTTTTAAGTTTTGACAGAGCAGAGCACAGTGCTGAGATTCACAGTTTAAATTCAGAAGTGATAGATAAGAAATAGTATCTATCAGTCTCCATGCAGTTATTTACACCCCTGAGCATTCAGACCTTCCACATCTGTTTGCATTTATTCTAACTACCTCTTTGACACAGTTGACCTACCTGAATAACTTATCTCTGAAGCAAAATGCAACACTGAAGCATAAAGTTTAAATGAAAAACAAAAAATCCAGAGATACTCAAGTTATTTGAGTCTTTAATTACAGGTCATAAAGAGAATCTCTTTCTCTTAAACAAGGGAGGCACTGCTTTGCTGGTAACTGCTGAAACAGTTTTTTTACTTCTTTTTTACTGCTTTTCCTTCAGCAAAGCTAAGTGTATTGTTAATTTTAAGTTGCTTTTTCACTGCCAAAGCTATGATGGATGAAAACCCAGTTCCTCTCAGCACACTTGCTGGTGCCTCACAATTTGTACCTCTGGTAATATACATGTAAAATCATGACTGCTAGCAACCCACAGGTACCTGCTACAGGCTTCACACCTCAGCTGTGGGTTTGGAATGGCCTTGTAACTAGACAACACATTTCTAGTCTCAGATGATTCTCACCTTCTACAGATATTAAATTTTGTGGTGTAATTACTAAAAAGTCTCTCACAATCTTCTTGCTCTGAGATGAGTACTCAAATCATCTGGGATTAGGCTGTAATTAATTATGAACAGCATTCATTACAAGCGCTTCCACTTTCATGAACAAACCTAGTTTTTGCATTGGATTTTGTTCCTCATAGCTAAGGCTGGGCTAAGGAGCCTTAAGTCAGTGATCTCCTCCCATCATAGCACAAGTGGGTCACTGCAGTATCTTAGAAAGTAGGCTGCCTTCTGCATTTTTCCTAGATACAAGAAACACTTAAGATGTCAGAATTCTCCTGTAATTGGGCATATGATAAGCCTCAGGCTCTTACTACGTTGTTTTTACGAAGAACAATATGCTGCTACAGTCTTGAATTGCAGTGTCTAGGATTATCTTCCAATTTTGTTTAAGAAAAATGATAGCTAAAACACTGCAGAAGGGATTTAAAGCACAAATTTTTTACAAATGTGAAACAAACAGATTTATTATATAGCGTTACATAGTTAAAAAGTGCTTCTGTAAATAGATCATAGGAGTTCAGTTTCTGAGGACATATAGCATCTCAGAAGCAGTGATATGTATATATTCACAGAAGCAGGAGCCAAGCATTGTTTGTATAACTCCCCTTCAAAAAAAACAAAAACAAAAAACCAAACAAACAGAAGACTTGCTTCCACTTAGATAGTCTACAGCTGCAGAGCTTGTGCCTCTGCAAAAACTGATGTTGAGCAGGGCTGTTGGGTTTGTCCCCCTTAGCACTCCTTAATTTTTGTCTCCTCCTGCCCCCTGGTGGGAGCATAGGCCGCGGGTCTATTGGTTTCACATTTCTACAATGCAACCCCAAACTGCACTGCATTTCTTACACTGCTATTTGTGATAAAGGATGTGCGTCACTTAACATACGAATTATTTAAGTGAATAATAAGGGAAATAAAACAGTATTATTATTTAATAAAATAATTTCTTTATCCAAATAAGTAAAATAATTGCTTTATCTAAAACTTTAAAGATCACCAGCAGAATATTCACATTGCAATGAATACCCTTCCTATTCCAGATAGATATTTAATAGTTATTATTAAATAAGAATAAACAGTAAATTTTATATACACACACATATATATATATATACACATACAGTGCTTATTATTGAGTGGTGTTTTAGTAGGAGTTCAAGATTTAGCAACATCTATAGCATGAGAGTTTCTTCACTTAGAGATTATATAAATTCCTTTTTTTTATTTCTAGAAGGACCGACAAAGATGATAGCACACACCTGCAGGGGGTTACAGCTTGGTACTTGAAAAAATACTTCAGATCTAACAGGTGGGAAGAAAAAAACAGAATCAAAGGCCTCAAAAGTATTAACACTTGCCATCCATTTAACTGCTCCAATTCCACTCTCACTGAATGGTACCTTCTAAGAGCTGCAAAATAAGATACTACCAGTGCAAGTAAATGCTAATTTTAACCTCTTCAGCACATTCAGCCATGTTTAGATTATTTTTGACACTCCTGTATTGCAACCTCAACAGTTCTGAGTACTCTTAAACTCCTTCCGGTAGCCAGGTCACCCACTGGCCTTTCAGGTGTCTCTTGTCCTGAAACTCCAGGTGCTGTAGACACTAATGGTTGTAAGCAGAACATTCTGCTCTTGTCTACAGCAGAGCTGTAGTGGAGGTGGGAAAAATCATTCAGCCTCACTCCGTTCACTGAACTGACAGTGAAAACAGCAGCACTGCAGTCTCTGAGCACACCTGAGCCATTGAGGTAACAACGTTTGGCTGGGGTGTGACACTGGAATACACTCACCTCTCTGTGCTCCAGGAGCCACCACTGGCATCTTGATAAACCAGATCAGCCTCAGCAGCAGCCAGAGCCCTGTCCACCCCACTTTCTTCAGGTACATGTGGTGGTGCCACTCGTTCCTGACAATATCTGCCAAAAACCAAAGGGATTCTTACACCTTTCCTTGGTTTCCTACTGCAGAGAGCAAGAGTTACTTTTGAACATGTATCTATATATGCAAGCTGATAGAAAAGCTCAATCTTGTTTGCACCCAGACATTACAACTCAGAAGTTAGTGTAAAGGCATATATAAGAACAAAATATCAGAGCAGCAGAAAATATCAGAAACTGTAGCAGAGGTTTTATGATTTCCACATACATTTTGGCCTGGGTTCTCAGCTGGTATAGAGCAGCACAATTTCCACTGCCTTCAATAACAGTTTTGGAGTCACCAAGAAACCAGCCATGTGTGACAGCTTAGGGCAAAGGGAGATTAGACATCTACCTGCAATTACATAACAGTTTGCCTAAGTGGTGAATTTACAAGTTGCAATCAAATTGGTCTACCCTGCAGAGGTGTGTGAAAATGCCTCGGGTTATGTGTCACAGAACTAAATAATGTCCCTGACTGATCAAAAACCCAGTAAGTACTGGTGGGTTGCAGATGAAGATGAACTGCCAGCTGCAGTCTAAAACCAAAATGTTTAAAGAACAATTTCTTATGATTGTGTATTCCCACAGCACAGCTTTTTCTCTACTTAAGCATCCAATCCAGATTAATTTGTGGTGAAACATTTGGGGACTATATGTCTTTATGAACTCCAAGTACTGGGGTACAAGGAATTGTGGTTTTAAGGCTGTTTGATGGCTTATCTTAATTATGCTCTAACCACACAATTAAAATCTGATGAGATCTCAGTTTGGATAAGTTCAGTTAAATTGTCAAGGATACAAGTAAGAGCTGTCAAGTCTAATTAAAAAAAAAAAAAAAAGAAAGAAAGAAAGAACTTCACTCTTTTTACATTGAAAAGCAGAAAAGATTTTGGTTCATCTCCAGCAACTGTAATTGATTTAGCCCCTGATTTATACAATACATATTCTCAATCATTCAGATGAGGACCTGATTCTGCAACCCCAGTTTACGTCAAACAGCATGTACTCAGGTGAATAATAACATTGATTTTAATATTGTAACTGCACACAGGAAATATGTAGGAAGCTTTGCAAGGTGAGAAAGATGTTGCAGCAGCTGAACCAGCAGCTTTTATGGCCAGGGGGCCAAAGGGCTGGGGTACAGAGAAGTCTTCCAGTGGGCAAACTCCAAAGTCTAAGATCACTCCTTAAGTCAGGGTGAGAAAAGCTTCTCCCACCAAGCTTCGTGATACTATGTAGATTCGGTCTGTCTGGTTGGCCAGTGGCCAGACACCCCTTGTATCCCTTAGAAGGATGTCATCCAGCCCCATCTCCGCCCCCTCTTTCTCCCAATTGATTGTTGTTGTGTTACCCCGCCTCCCTTCATACCCCTTTATAAGTGTGTCACGGGGAGAGGTTGTTCTCTTTGTCGAGGGAGTCGGTCGTCGTGGTTTGGTAATAAACCCCTCGGAACTCTATACGGGGGCCGCCTCCTGACTCTGCCTCTAGTGACGCCTGAGCTACCTAGCTCAGTGTGAGCGTGTGCTGTGTGCTTTCACCTCACAGGTGAGAGAGCTGGCCTGCGAGTGTGCGAGGTAGCACTGCCGGAGTGTTCCTTGCTAGGGAACGCTTCAGAAATAAAACAGCAGCTTCTCCACCAAACACACAGTGATAAGAAAGTATCTTACTTTTTTGTGAACTTTCAACACACTACCATGCTTAAAAGTTGTTTGGTTGGGCAATCCACTCCATAAGTAGTTTACTTGACGTGATCAGCGAAGAGGCAGATAGTCAAACCCTGCCTACTTAGAAACAGCCTGGGAAGTTGGAGCAACCTTCCTGAAGCAAACTAGAGATAGCACAGGTCTGAACCACCTCTAGGCTGCAGAGACAACTCCTCAGGGCCTAGCCCATGTTAAATTCTGCAGGAGCTGCATGTGGAAATTAAAAAAAAAACAACAAAACATTTGGTCTCACATTCTTTTGGGCTGTATCAGATCTAACACGTTGTACTTGACAAAGTAAATTGCAAATATTTGTTTTCACTGTAAAAATAAATAAACTAATTAAATGTCACACTGCCTTTGGAAAAGCAAACAGAATAAGAGGAGGCTGACGGCTATTTGTACTCATGCCAGTGACCAGAAACTGTAACTAAGTAAAATACTTCACTTCTAGTACTGGTCCCTGCGGTCTGTGGCTGGGCTCTCACTCCCTGTAGCCTGAGTGGCAGCAAATTCACCTTATGGAAAAACTCCCGGCAGGGATTTTGTGGCAATGCCTAGTGGGATGATCAGGTTGATGATCTCATCAGACTCCAAGTGCTTTAAGAATTACGACCAAAAAGTGAGTGACCCAGTTCAATAATGAAATATCATTAATACTTGTATATTTTCTGTCTCCTAGGCAACCACTCTTTTTTGTTTGTTTCAGGAGATTTAAAATACAAACACATATGAAAATATTCAGGCAAGAATACACATTATTTCCTTCAGAAGGACATGTGCTCTCCTGAGATATTTTTTTGCCACGGCTTGTAACAAGCAAGCGCTAGAAAGACTTTTTCATCACCTCATCGGAGAGACTCGAGGGAACTGCTGGCTGCGTTATGGAGCTCCAATTCCAATTCACGGCATGGATCTGTGCTCCGGGGCCTGGAGCGCCGCCTCCTCCCGTCCTTCTCTGACCTCGGCGGTCGCAAAGCTGTTTACCACACTTTTTTCCTCACCGCTCACCACCTTTGCGGTATTTTCCCCTTAAATACTCTTTCAGAGAGGCACCAGCAGCTTCCCCGAGAGCTCAGCCGCGCCCGGCTGCGGGTGCTGTGGAGCCGGCCCGGCCTCCCCTCACGGCGGCTCCCCTCAGCCCCGTGCTCCACAGCCACCTGGTGGGGAGAGACACAGTACAGAGAGCATTCGGGCCACTCTCGGGAACCCACTGACGTGAAACATGCACCGCTTAGGAATGACAAAAGTTTTCTGGTTTTCCTTGATGGTAAGTGCTGGTTTTCCCCACTCACAGAAGGGCCCTTTTTTTTTTTTTAGGAATTTTCTGAAATGTTCCTGTTCCCTTACAGTTCAAGCAAGTTGAAATTGAATTCTCCATAGTGAAATGAGTCATTGCAATCTTTCACTCATATTCCTAATCACATCCCACCCTGGCTAACTATTTGAGCTGGTCAAAATTACAATGAAAGAAATATACCATCAGCTAAAAAGCACTTGCATGAAAGAAATGAATGGAATTTGAGAAATAAAACCGTTCCCAGGTGGCAGCTGTATTGCCTGTTAGCAGCTAAAGAAGCACCAAAATTTCCAAGCTGGTTCTCCTAAAACAGAGTTTTCACCCCAAGAGAGACTGTGAACTGTTGGCTTTTTATCTTAATTCAGGATGAAAAAAGTCCTTAAAAGGAAAAAAAATCACTTGACTGTTTCCCTGGAAGAAACATTCCAGTTTCCAATTTCCTCCCTCCTTTGAGCAGCCTCTCTTTGCAAAAGCACTTTTATCCCAGGAGGAAATATTTTAGTGAAATATGTGTCAAAGACATGTTCATCACCCAAAAGGCACAAACACACATCTTAGCTTCCCTGATGAGCAATGTAATTCTCCTCTCAGATCAGCCAAACACAAACATACGTCAACAGAGTAGCAAACAAGCTGGACGTTTCTTTCCTCTGCTTTTCCAGCACACACTGCTGGAAAAATACTCACCGTTTACTTGAGAAAGCGCAGGTTAGCAGGACAAAAAAAGATAAGTGAATATGCAAACAGGAGTCTAATCTCTTATCTGTGACCTATTCATAAACTATAAAATAACAGCTTGGAATTAATTGTTGAGGGTGCTCAGTATACTAAGAGGGGATAAAAGAGGCAGCCTTGGATCAAATTTTCTTCTAGAAGTTGCTATATAGATAAAAACCCTCCTTTTGTGCAACTAAATATTTTTTAATCTTTGCTAGATTTTTAATATGGTTAACACATAAGGTCTATAAAGGGCCATTAAATCCTCTAATTTCATACTTAGAAACTCACAGAATTTCTTCAAAACCGACAATAATCCATTTTTTACTTGAAGCCATTTAAAGTTCATCACCCCTTTCCTGGTTCCTTTTAGTCATTAATATCTCTAACTTACAAAAATTTCACCTGAAACACTATAAACCCACAACAATATAATCATGAGAATTGCCTTCTTTACTGAAGCAGGATTACAAATAGGAATGATCCTCCCAACATAGCTGTAGAATTGCAGTCCAGCTTCCTAGCTCTCAGGGTTAAAGAACTGGTTAAAGAGCTTTTGCCTGGGTTTTATAAGAGAAATCGTGCTTTATAAATAATGTGTGGCGTATCCCCTCGGAGCTGAGAGCTGTCAGGAAGCCCAGTTTCCTTTTCCTACCTTCACCACATATACCATTATTATTGGTTTTATCTTCCCACCAGTACTGAAAGTCTCTTCTACTGCTCTGGTACATTTGTCAGTAGATTTACACAAGTTATATTACATGAAAATCTGGACCTTCATTAAAAGCAAAATAGTAGGTAATGTTTATACTTGCATTCAGTTACAAAAATACATCTATTTTTAAGAAGTAGTTCATACAGAATCACAGAATATGCTAAATTGGAAAGGTCCATCAAGTTCCACTCTTACGCATTGGGGTAATATCATTCCTTCATTCCTGTAACTTCCTCAAGAGAAAAATAACATTATTTGTACCACAGGAGTGATTCTATCCCCCTAAGAGTGTCTGACTCTGCTGGGCACAAGTAAATGCATGAAACAATAAAGTCACTCCTGCCTCAAAGAGGTACACTTTAAACATACGTGACAACAGATGGAGAAAACCCTGGAGTATTAATATTCCACGCACCAGAAGGGATTATTCTCACTGTGCGTGAATTAGACTCTACGCTGTTGCTACTTGTACTGAAAGTCCTTGGTCCAATACCACATCTTGCAGGACTGGAGGTGGAATAAAATTTTCTTTCAAAGTCTGCAGATTGAGTGTTCCCTCCCACACATTTCATTATACTGCTGTCAAGGTTCATTCTCACTGGCATTGTCATTTTTATCTTGAAAATGTTTTCAGATTGCAAGAGGCTGCAGTGGAAAGAATCACTGACACAAATTTGGCATGCTTTTCTGTAAGCAGTAGAAGAAAACTCTGCCTGCATTGCGGGCATGGCAATCAGCATATCCCATGGGAAAGTACTTGTTTCCCTCATCAGAAAGCATCACAGCACATAACTGTACCAACAGTCATCACTTACTTTTGTATCAGTGCACCAGTGGCCAGCAGCAGGGGGAAAGGAGAACTTAGGAAAATCTAGCATGTTGTCTTTTAATATGCAATGTCTGGAGCATTTCTGCAGCAAACTACTGACCTGGAAGTCCAGGTGGTTTGTAAGCTGTGCCCTTACAAGCGATTTTTGCTCTGACCGAGCCACTTTAAAATCTGTCATGCTGGTCTCTACTGAGAACAGTGTTTGGCATATCTCAAACACATTGTAGAATGGGTTTCATTTTTGAGAAGCTTTGCATCTTCCTATTATGCCTAATACATTTGAACTTGCATAGAAAGACTAATCAGACCAAAAGAATACTCTGTCATAGACTGCGTGTGGACCAGATGTGCTTCTGTTGATGTTGCCGAGAGATTTTTCCCAGTGGATTTGAATTGGGAATATGAAGAGGCCATATGGTAGCAAAGATAATTTACATAGCACCTTTTATCACCAAATATTACAAAGGACCCTGCAAATCACCTACTGTACAGGAAGAATTTCACTCAGAACTGAAATACAAATACCTTTGGGGTAAAACTTGGAAATACATAACAGGACACAGTAATGCTATGGAACAATTTCTAAATAGTTGTGAAAAATAAAGTCATAGCAAACTGAAATGGTGAGAGGAGCACAGGTGGACAAGTTCTACTTACAAATCACTTGCAATCTGCACAGTTTCACCCTATATGTGAAGTAATAATTTATGAAAAGTAGTTTATTTCTTCTGATAAATGCAACTCTGATAAAATGATCTTCAAATATAGACATTGAAAATAGAACAGAATACTAAGTGGATAACTTTATTTTTGCAGACATTCATTGTACATATGCAGAGTAAATGTGTATACCTTATCTTAATCTCAGTGTCCCAGAAGGCAATGTGGCCAAGAAAAGTTATAATGTTTTTTCTATTTGTTATAGGAAGGAGTTTGGGAGGCTCTGGACATTTTCCAATACTGTAATGAATGTCTCTACTGAAGTAACAATAATCAAGAAAAAAAGAGTTGTTTCAAATAGAATATAATTTTCTTTCTATCCATCTTGGGGAAGATGAACAGTAGGAGATAGAAAATGTGAAAGATTGCGATATGCATCAGGGTCAGCAAAGAACACAGCCATAATTTTCAAATGAAACTATGTAAAGTTCCTTTAGTGAGGTTTATTATTTTAAAATGTTACCTTCTTTCAACCTTAATTCCAGGTTGAACCTTGTTTCAGTCCCAAGGCTGTCTAATGTGCTGTAGATATATTCATATTATGTTTATCTGCTGTAAGAAGGCAATTCTAAATGCTGCTCAACAGATCAAATGAATAGTAAGTAGACATAAAACGTAATTTATGTTAGGTGTTTATAGAGCTCCCAGAAGAACTTACTACAAAATCATTCATTGCACTTAAAATTAAATTGGAAGCATAGCTTTATGTAAAAAGATTTTTGAAACAAGAATTTTCAAAGAATCCAGAAAGTTCAGCTGCCAGGTCCAAGCTTTTGATTTTCTAAGAACTTCTGCCCACCCACACTAACCCAGGCCTGGTAACACAAAGTCAGAGCAGTCTTAATATCAAGTTTATCTTCATAACCTAGCCACAGCAGTCCTTCCTATCCCAGAAAAGATAAAGACAATGTTACTGAATCTATCATAGATGACCAGCAGGTCTTTTCCTGGTTCCAGCATTGCAGTGTTTCATAACCAAGAGTGCAATGATTTTCAGCATAGCCAGGTGACAGCTGCATAACTTTTCTGTATTAAACTAGCTGCTAATTAGGAGTAAAGTGTTTTCTTGAAGCTGTTCAAACTCTTAAAGTTGGAAGTGGCAAGATCCATTGTCCAGATATTCCTGTTCACTTCAAAGGAATAACAGCAGAGAGAAACTTTACTGCAGACACACCAGTACTTGAAAATTACAGGTTAGGAAAGACACCAAAGATTTCATTAATAGAACTGTAGATCTCTGAGGGGGAGCAGCACAGCCATGTACTGAGGTTCTGTGTGCTTACCCCTGACATGCAACCAATTAGCATTCCTGAAAAATGGGCACTAGCAGTATTACTCTGCAATTATGATGCCCATTTTCATGGTCATGCTTTGTTCACCCTCCTGATGGCAGTACTTAAAATCAGAGGTGTAGAATAACATGAACCCAGTGCACTCTTACCTCCAGGAGCAATTTTCCTTTTTTTATTTGTATATTCATATGCACTAAAGGGATGTGAAAAGACTGTTATTAAACTTAAATATGTTTAATGGCACCACATGCTGACTCAGAAATTCCTTTCCTCCAAGCCTGTAATATAGGAGGGCTTAATTGCAAATGCTTTATTACTGTGTTGATAAATGTACTGTATCATTCATTCCTTTTCAGAAAAATTTCACACAGGCCTTTTTTAATACAATGTTTTAAAGATCAAACTCAGTATATCTATTTAGAAGAGCAATCTTAGCTGTAGTAAAAGTAATAATAATAACACTTACTGTACTTTAGGTCTTCAAAGCACTGTATGGATATTAAGCAATTTGTCTCTCTTGGCAAGGATTTTAGTTTGCATTGGACAGTAAGTAGCAGCGGGTACCTTGTTTCTTCTTTTTCTTTCTTCATTATTTTCAGCTTCCTGTTTTATTCCACATAGGCTAGAAGAGTGTAGCTTCTCTGTACATGGGAATTCTAGAAACTCCTTGCTAGTGCTACTGAATTGTTTGAATTTGCTTTTACCAGCTGAAGCAACCCATCAGACCCTTATTATTTGTAAGATCTCTCAAGAACAGAAATGAGAGTCAACTTTCTTCTGAAGCAAGCTCTCTTGCCATAAAATGGAGCTGTCCTGGATAGGTTTCACAAGGAAATATCCTCTTTTTTTTTTCTAGCTCAAATGAAGCCTTATTTACTATCACAGTTAATAGAACCAGAATAAGCAAGAATCTTGTCTTCTTCAAGTGCTGGGGTAGAAACTCACAATGAGTGCAGTCCCAAGGCTGGTGTTTCCACAAATACAAGGATGAGTATCATTGTTCTTAGTGCTTTTTAAAGTAGCCCAGTGAAACGGGTTGACAGTCCCTGCTTTCCTTAGGAGACTGCCTCCTTTTTAGGAGGCAGAAGTGCAGGCAAAAGAGCCAGTTCTGCTTAGAAACAAGGGTCAAAGTTAGGGTAACTGAGACCTGTAGAGCCAGAGGTTGTCACAGCAGCAACAAGAGCTTGCCATTCCAGAAATCAGTTGAACTTGAAACATATTGCACTCCCATTCCACCCAGAAACTCAGAAACTGCTACAGTCTCCATTCCTCTTTGCAGCACATCTTCTTTCCATAAATGTTCAGTATCTTAAAGTACCCATGTCCTTGAAATTTCTAATTCAACCCCAAGGAGATTGAGGAGTCTGCAGATGTAGCAAGCATTAATTCAGTGGTCTCTGTTGTTAAAAGAGAAGTCAACGTTTAGGTGCATTACAGCCATTTATCTTTTGCTTATCCAGGAAACTATCTCTAAAAGCTTGTGAAGGGAACATTTTCAATAAACATTGAAATAAAACAATTGGAGCAGTTTGGCTTGCGGAATTTCTCCCAAAATTGAGAATTACCTACAAACAGAGGTGCAATCTCATTTCTAAATTGTACCAACACAGATATGAGTCATATTCACAGCAGCTGTGCATGTGCTGTGACTTCCGTGTTGCTTCAGTGTCTTCACTTCCTATCTCCTAGCAGTACGTGACCTGGAAGTGCTCTGCCACGTGCTTGCTTCCCCAGGACTGCATGGCTATTTCTGCAGAAGCAATTCTGAAGAGTTAAAAACCTAACTTTCTTCTTTCATGACCAGTAGATCTGGAGAAAGCAATTCCTGCCCAGTGATCAACTTATCCTTTGCCAATACCACTAAACAGTGCTCCAGGAAGAAGCAGGCTGATATTTTGCCACAGAGACAGCACTTTTCTGTCATACAATAAAAAAAAGACATTAGCTTCTTAGATGCCCAAGTTAATCATCTTTGATTCAGACATGTATTGTTAAGCTTTTCCCTTGAAAAAATAACATGCACATGGTTTATGTTTCCTATTATATCTAGAGACATATTCTGAATTCTCCTATGGAGCTTCAGTAGCTGTAGATTAAGTCCTGATGACAAGAAATTACGAAAGTGGAGGGTGGGACTTGCTAGAAGAATTTATGCAGCTGAGGACAATACAAGACTTCGGGGTCTGAAAGGGTGAAGCAGAACTGTTTATCTCTGATACCACACAGAGAAGATTTCTGAGCTGATTTATTGCATAGCTTTTGAAAGATCAACACAGATACACAGAAAAAAAAAATCACTGTTTTCTTTTCTTCTTTGCAGAACTATAAACCTATATTTCAAAACCCATTGCTGAAGTGGAGGATTAGATGAAAAGGTTGATCCCTGACTCAGTTTTCAAGGGCAGGTCTCTTGCTTACTTAACCCAGGATTTTTCCCAGTTTTCTGTTGCATTCTATGCTGCCATCATCTGGCTCTTTTCATAAAACCTGACATTTTCTAAATCTCAGTTATCTCCAGGCCTGAATTTCTCTTTGGGTACAAATCTTCAATGCTTTTCATGATGATCTTTCACAGTAAGACTTTACCTTTTCTCAAGCAGCAAGCACCTGCAGCTCCCACTCCCAGAACATTTACCTAGACTCCAGGCCAGGCATCCAGCTCTCTTTGCCTAAATGAGCACTCAAGATGGAGGGAGGATATTAATTTATGTGCCTTTTCATCCTCCAGCATACTATTCTGATTCTAAATCTCTTCAGTCATCTAGCAGAGATTTCTTGATAGCAAGCCAGTTACTTTGTAGCATGCCAGCCATGAACATCTTGACTATGCCCTCCTAATTTAGGGAATGCAGACATTTGGTCATGGAAAACACCTCTCCTCCTACACTAAAAGGGTGTTACCAACTCTCCCAGTGATTTAATTAAATATACACAGGTTGTTTACTTACTCCAAAGCAAATCTTATCTTCTGCCTGATGGGGCAATGATAAAAGGTGACAGAACTTTCCAATCAGCTTACACAGATCCAAGGCCACACTACTTCCAAGGCATCACAACCTTCACCTGCTTCTTGTACGTCTGGCAACCAGAGTACTATGTAAAGATTCAGAAACATTTGTCTGGCTAAACTCTGGATTTCTGATGGCAGGTAAAACTCTGAGGGAACTGTGAAAGCATTGGCACTAATGCAGATATGGGGAAGAACAATACACACAATGAACTTTCCTTCATCTTTAGACTGGAGCATACCACTCCAGGTTCTGAGGAAAGGCTATTTTCCTTGAGCATTTCCAATGCTTGGCTCTTTGTCTACTCTGATCTTCCCAGGAGCCCTCTGTCTCTGTGCATGCCAGGCAAAATCTGCCTAGCAAAACATGCTCAGCTGCTTTGTCTTCCTGTTAAAGGATTCACCTAACCTGTTCTGTAGGTAACAAGGAGAGGAGAGCAAGGTTGCCTCTCTGCTGCCCAGCCACACCCAGTTCCAAGTGCAACACAGAAGGATGCTACACAGAACAGTTCTGCCGTACATGAACTGCAAACAAGCGAGCACAGCACATCCCTCTGTCACAGCACACATCAATCAAGGCATGCGGTTCTTGACAGGACACTAACCAATCACCATAGGGAGGCAGCAGCATGGGGAGACATTCCAATATGCTTTCCTTCATTCTTTTCCCTGAAACAGGAGAGGCAGGTTATATAAGGCTCTGCTGGAGCTGGTGATGAACTTTTTTCAGGGTATGGGAATTACTGCATACAAAGGAGACTTTGAGGCCTATAAATTAGAATGAACAAGTCTTGGGGCAAACCAGGAAAAAAGGGCATATTTACATAGGGACTGTAAGAGGAGATGAACCTAAAAAGAGAAAAGAAGCTGGGTAACTTGGTCTTAGAAACATTGAAAATGTCTGCTTGGTTTTAATTTCTACATCCAAGTCCTGAGAAAATATACAGAATCAAAACTGAAATGAAATAGACACTTCTTTAATAAACAAAGTAAAAACATGCCTAATATTTGGATATGCAGAAGCTACCACTTATTTTGCCTGAGTACTAACTTCAAATGGCAGTGCTGAAATTTGCAGATTCTGTATTAGCTATTTATTTTTGTAATGACAGAACAGAAGTGGGACAAAGTGGCTGGGCACCTGTATCAAACCTCCATTCTGAATTCACACCCGAATTGGACCTGAACCAATACACACAGGTCTTGAGCACCACTGCATGCCTCCCTTAAACATCTTCACTGCTCTAAATACTAGATGAATGTCTCCTTATGCATCCTGGCAGAACTGGGCTGAGACTTTCAACCCCACTTGGGAACTGGCAGAAATGGAACTGGGTATCCAAGGTTTAAAAGAAGCATAAATCCTAATGAAGCAACACAGAAAGTAAATATGTACATCTAAAAGTACTCATGTCAGCACAGTTAAATACTGAAGGCTTGAGGAAACACCTTTCATACAGTTGCTGATAGAAGAAATGCAGACAAGCCTTATATTGGCCCTATATAACATTGTATTTATTTCTTATACAACCAGTTTTCCTAGCCTTGACCCATGTAACTGTAGAGTAAGAAGAAAATAAAGAAACAAACCATGTAGAAATATGTGCTCCTTGTTCCTCACTTGGGGATTAAACAAAACAAAGAATGTTTCATTTCAGTTTTCAAGCAGTCTCTCTATTCCTGAAGAGTGCTGATGCCCTGTGATATCTGAGCAAGACAGCATTAGGACTGTACACACTGTATTCCTCCTTGCTTTATTAATAAAACAATAATGAACTCAGTGGTGCAGAAGCAACAGAACATGCTGCTATGAAGGAGACCTCAAAGCCCACTCAGCTGCTTCACTGGTGTATATTAAAATTAATGAGTTTCTGCTGCAGAAAAAAAGAAGTGGCCTTACAGTGGAATGAGATCTATGATCTTTATAATGTAGCACAACCACTGAGAAGCACAGGAATCTGCACAGCTCAATCTCAAATAATAAATTTCTTTTTATGGGGGAAGGTGAGGACAGGCTGAATACACTTGCTATACATATTGAAAGAGGGGATAGGAGAGTTTTTCATTTGCATCTCAAGCACCTTCCCACTAGTAAAAACTGGATTAAGGCTCTCTTCCTCCCCCACCCCCATTTTTATAGCTAAGACTGAAAAACATTGGCAATGTTGAATGCCAGCCAGCATCTGAGGCTGCTAACTCAGCCAGTATAACCACAATATTTAATAGCTGTCAATTAAAGAGCCCTGATATTTATATATGGGAACATATCTGGAGGTCAGCACATTTCATTAATATTTTTGTTTATGACATCCTTCACAGTAGTTTTGAGCTTTTAGTGCTTTCCAATTAACAAAGCAAAAATTTGAAGCAACTATTAGGTTGGTAAATAATACAATTTTTTAAATGTTGTTTCATTAAGACAGCTCAGTTTAATTCCAAGTTCTTCAAGGCTTCATTCAGCTGCAAAGAGGAGTTGATAACACACTGCTACAATAGCATCTCTGTATAGCTTATTTCCTGCTTAAGAGCTCCAGTGAGAAACAAAAGTTTCTAGCAGGTTTCATATCTGAAAACACATCAAATATTTTGTGAGCTCAGTTCAAGCCCTTTGCTTGGACTGAACTTATAATTGGAGAGTACTTTTACCACAGATTATCCTAATTCTATAGAATAATTGCCTCAAATTTTAAGGAGGATCATTTTCTTATCACTTCCTTTTCTTAGGTGCTAGAGATACACTGACCTCTGATACATTAATGAATGCTAGCTTCAACCATAGTTTAAAACTACAATTGCTAAGTCATGATAAAATTCAGAAAACCAGGATCAACTCAAAACTTCTCTGAACTGTCTTGTAGGTATTCCCATTTAATGAGGATATTTTATCTCAATCTATTCAGATTTGACTTTTACGCACTTTCTGTTCCAGAGTTCATTGCAATCTACATAGAACTGCTACAGAGCAGGAAAAAAGGCACGGAGAAGGTGGGGAGGCAGGAGGGGGTCACAGACAACACACAGGATAGACAGACAGGACCAAACAGAGAAACACAAAATACCCACACCAAAACCAGGCTTGAGGAAGCATTAGCAATTCGATTTCCTAATGTGTGGCTATGATTTATACCTAAAAATCTTTGCTATGGCATTGGTGTTGAACTTAGTGTTTTCCACAGTATACCTATCTCAGTCTGCAAACTGCTTCTGTTCTAATTTAACCACGTTCAACCTATTAATAGTATCACCTAAAGAGCAGCTATTTTGTTTATCTCATTAAAATCCAGAAATTTGCTACGCTGCCCTGCCATTAAGTCCCTGTCAGTCCAGAAGCATTCCATTAGGACTGCATTAGTTCATTATTGAAATACACTTTTCTTTTAGTCTCACTAGCATCAAGCTTTATCAAAAACATAGTACATGAAGAAACATGGTATCTGAAGATCAGCCTCTATCACTTCTTTTTTGGAGAAGGTTTTTGGAAAGGCAAGAAAGAATATGGAAGTGAGAATCTGTCCCAGAAGACTCCAGAACGGGTTGTTTATGTGACGTAAAGAGAGGATGATCTATTTTGTCACTTGCCTGTTGCTATCGGGCAAACCTCCCTTTGTGTCTCTTTTCTCTCCCCTACTTTTGTCGATGGGCCAAGCCTGAACTTAAGCTCCAGAGAGAACCTGGGGAATACTCTGATTCTGGGGATAATTTGAACCCAAACACAGCTGATTCCAGCTTGTCCAGTTTAAGCAAAGCAGAACCTCAGCACTGAACAATCTGACATGTATACAGTAAAATCTCAGACTGGGCTCTGGCAAAGAATTGATTTTCTTCCCTTCTAATACAGAGAAAGTGCAAATGGGTGTGTTGCCCCCCAGAAGAGTAATTGTTAAGAAACATTTCCACAGGTACTTTCAAGGCCAAAGAGTCAGAGACTACCTCTGCTAAAAGGAACCGTAACAAGCCAGAGGCCATGTACACATCAGCAAGGACTGGGGTTCACTAGAAACAGAGCTGTGCAATGAGACAGTTGGTGCTGATGACCTGACATGCTACCATGAATATTTCATTAGGGTTTATCTCAAAAAAGAACAGATCTGGTCCCACAAGGGACTGAATGCAGTCAGTGAAGATTGAAAATTCTCTTGAAAAACATTGTCCTTTCAGTTTAATCTGAAAGAGATCCAATAAAGCACCCCAAGACTGCTCCATGATATGAATCAAAGCATATTTACCAGGGACAAGCAGATTAGATTCAGAAGCACATTTCTGTTCTGAACTAAACTACTAATCTAGACACACTATAAATTCTTCTGTATGAGATCCTAACAGCACAATAAACAGAGGGAAAAAAATATTTTGTACTATGCCCAAAGATGCATCCCTGAAAAGTGGAATCAGGATGCATCTTCCAAAGTGAAGTGATGCTATGTAAAAGATAGATAGGCAAGCAATTTTTTAAAAAATCAAAGATAATGGAAGGAGGCAATTTAAGGTAATTCTACTCCCTTTAAGAGTAAAAATTGCTTTTACATTTCAATCAAATGAGAGAATCTATGCAGCATAAGCCACAGAGCTAAGCACTGAGCAGGGTCTCCTCTAGTGTCTTGCATGTTTCTCCACTGACATTCAAGTGACAGAAAAAGGATCAGGATTTTTTACAGGCTTAAGACCTTCAACACTCTCAGCTTTTCTTTATCTAATCGCACAAAATTAACCAAAGGTATTTTGACATGCCTCAATGGAAATAAAATTCTTTTTATTCAGACAGAAATTAAATATAGTAACAAAACTCCAAAACAATCTATTCTCAGCATGCTGTGAGAGGCTAGAAGACAATAGCAATTGTATATATTTGTCTTGGAAATGTTTACAACACGCTTAAGAATTTCCTTCTTAATTAAAGAATTTCAAAAATACTAATGTCAATGGTGATCCTGTGCCAAATGAAACACAATTTTTATCCACTGCAATTGCTCAGTTCTTAATGGTCATGGGTAATATTTTCAAATCTTTAGAGACTTCAAGTCAAGCTACGAACTTGCATTTCAACATCTCAATATTTTTACCCAGTTTTAAGAAAGTCTAAATATGTACAGCTCTTGACTGATTTAGGTGGCACTACATGAGAACTATGTAGAAAAGTTGAGACTTTGCACACTTTGCTGCTGCCTTTCAGACCTGGCCAGTAGAACAAAAAAATAATGAAGCATAAATCAGCTGCCCTGAGCTGTTCAGTTGCTTTTCTGTTCTGGTTAAACTGAACAACAGTAAAAAAGATGATACTGTAACAGAGGAGGAGAAGGTGTTATTTTGCTTTAAAGTGGTTTTGGGGTAAAATTCAATAGTAGCAAGAGTCAAAAGAAAGTAATCAGGAAATTATCATGACATCTGTAATACTGTGTAGCAGTTCTGGGAACAAAAATTACCTCTTCAGACAAACAAAATTCCTGTTGTCCATCAAATAATATTATTTTCAAGCTACAGACCCTGCTATGTCAAGACAAAAGTCTCAGTATAACATAAAGCCAAAGTGGTCGGTGGTCCCTAATGTACATGTGTGCATAGTTTTGATTGTACAGCACTGACTGCATGATTCTGCCTTATGCATCACATAGCCTCAGGCAATGCTTTCATGAATAAACAAAAAAAAAGTATGTTATGAAGGTAAATTTTCTTACCGAAGTCTGGCAGGTCCACCTCCACTTTGTCCAGTCTTTTCTCAGTATTTGTGTAAGTTCATTACATTCTCATCCTGGTTTTAATGTCATCGTTCAGGCATTGGCTTACTCCAAATTGACCAAACCATTCACAGTAGACCAGAATTAAACCTTTGTAACACTTGAACATAGCACACAATAAGTCTTTATTAAAAATATATATATATATGGCATGCATAAAAATTATATAATTATATCATTCTTTAACTTCTGAGACCCTTTTATATAGGCTTGTAACAAAAAAAAAAAGTTCCATGTATATATTTTTAGAGATCATTAAAAAAAGAATTCCAGAGAGAAATATTCAGGAAAAAGGACGCAATGCCGGGAGCGGCAGCGGCCGCCAGAGGGAGAGCTCGCCGCGCCAGAGCCCAAGGAGCTGGGCAGGACCGTGCTGGCAGCGACTGCAGCAGCACCTGCCCACACTGCACACACACAGTGCTGGTGGCCCGGCAGGACTTCAATGCAAAGAACTCTTTCTAAAGGGAATAGCTGTAAAATTACAGCATTTGGGTTTCTGTGCAATCTAAAGATGCAAATCTTGAATAAAGGAGTTGATACTCAGTACAGTTAAAGATTAGCCTTTTTATGTCCTTTAAAATTATTTCCTTACCAGTATTTAACATATTTTTTTCATCTTTTCCTGAAGAAAAAATAACTAGGGCAACACAGACAGGAGAAGAAGAGGATTTTTTGGAGTTCTACGTGGCCAAGTGAAGAAAGGACACCTTAAAAACTGTGTTTTCCAGTTCTTTTATGTTTACCTACCCAAGAGATGGGAAGAAATTAAGAAGGAAAGCTAGGAGGTGGTACCATGACAGAGTTCACCAACCTTCAGTCTCTGCTGGTAGGTGGCCAAGACTCTGGGACTAGTGAGTCTCAAAAGCCAGTAGATCTGCCCAGCAGCAAGGAACAAACCTTATTTCTAGCTGGTAACCTCAGCCAGCAGGAATTCCCTCTGGCAGATGGGGTACTCTGCTGGCAGAACACAGCTTGGATCAGCCAAGTTGGGTGGACCTGGTCACAGATTGCCACACAGCTGGTGTTCTGTGCTAACCAAAGCCTGTGCCAACCTACTTTCACTGATATTACAAAACATGTAACAATATCCCAGCTGGCCTTTGAATATTTCCACATGGCAAAGACATCCCACATTGCCAAAATGGGAAGAACCAAAAAGACCATGCCCTTCTGTTGTGGTTCAGAGATTTCCTGAAACCTCCACTGCAAAGGGCTATGGCCCCTCACATTTCTGACCTGTTCACAATCTCCCTGCTTCCTTAGCTCTTTGTTCCTGACATTATCTATTTAGGGAAGCAGCTTTTCCAGATTATTCAAATTGTCTCATATAGAGCTCGAGTAGTTCAAAAGGAATATTCCTTTGGCTAAATCCCCTGCAGATTTGATGGAGATGTTCTCTGTTATGGAAGTGTATGTTGAATCCTGCAGTCTGAGATATGGCTAAGAGGGCATCCTGTCAAAAACAGAGCCACTTTTCCTTTCATTCTTCACACACAACTAAATTGATAAATCGAGGTGTCATGAAACTTGACACTGGAAAAATCAAACAGGTGCCATGAAATTATTGCTTTCAAAGCAATTTTGCATGAAACAAAACATGTATTGATTACACATCCAATATATCATTTTCATTGTATCTCTAAGAAAATTTAGCATTCTTGACCACAGAAGTTCCATTTTAGAATGCATTTGCTGTGATTTTTCCTGAGTACTATCAAGACAAAATTTCATTTAAAAGAGATCACCATATGAAAGTTTATAATTTTTTAAAAACAACCTTTGGCACCTGCCCAGCATTTTTATCTATTTAGAAATTACAGTAAATCACAGTCTTTACCTCACCCGCTAATTTAGTTAGGATATGTCCAGAACAAAGGGCCACAATAAATGCCAAAGTGAGGGCTACACCCACTTATAAATCACAAAGCCCCAGATCTCGTAGTTAGCAGGTTAAAAATTTACTAGATTGTAAGTGACATAGAACACAACTAGGTCCCTTCAATGATAACTGATTTATCCAAGGAAAAGCCTTTAGCAAGTATTCCTTAGCTCACCATGGACATTTCTAAAATATCTGTTTCCATCTGTTTATCTTAGCCCCCAAAAAGACTTCACCTGGATAGATATGTGCATGAAGAAAGCACAGTAACCTAGCATCAAAAGGATTTATAATCTCAGACTGTGCTGCTTCCAGTCCTCTACCTTGTTGTCAATTGCTAAGTGGTGGTGATAAATGTGACATCAAAATGCAGTCTCACACTCTGGTTTCTGAACACCAACAACAGAAAAGGTAAGGTCACAATTTCTTAATATCTCTTTAGGCTGCATACTGCTCTTAACAAATGTGTCTATCAAAATGTGTCTTTACATAGTATTTGATCCTGCTCTTCATTCTGCTTTTCTTACTTACTAACAAACATTCCTAGTTCATATACCTACAGTTATGATGCAGATCTGGAATAGGAGTTCTTGTGCTTTCAGATGTGGGAGGAAAGGACAGAGAACTATTTGTATGAATGCACTATAACTCCAATGCATTTGTGCCAGCTCACAATGGACGGGTATCCATTTCAAAGGTAGAGTTACACAAATCTTAAAACGTATGTGTGCCTGTGACTACAGCTGTACCTGAGAGACAAGCGGGAAGTGGTGAGAGAGGATAGAAAGACAGATGGAGAAGAAAGAAGAAGGGTTATTGAAATATAGTTGGATTTAATCTAATTGTTCTAAACCTGCTTCTGTGACATTAAATAGTATTAGAGAGTGACTTTAAATACAGAAAAATACAGTGGTCCCCATGCTGAGGTGGCCATCACCAAAGCAGCAACGCATAGCAATAATCCCAGTTTACACGGATACACAGATCCTGTGGCTTGGCCTTCATTTCAGACTTTTTCACTGTCAGAATAATTTGTTTTAATATGCACGTCTAATTAGCCAGTTCTAGTTTAAACATTCTGTATGATCAGGAAAAGCATCAAAAAGCACTGTGAGAAGAGCCATCACCAGGTAACAAGTATATATGTATAACAAATGCATAAACAAATACTACTACTTCTTTGCTCTTCTTGTGCATATTCTTTGGACCTCTGAGTATATCCAGCAATGGATTGCCTTAAACATCCCCCACTCTGAGTTTCCTGCTGTCTTATGTGATGATTCCATTATCAGAAGTCACATTCTCATGAATATTTTGTCTGACCTAACTTCTCAGTCCCTAACCTCCATAAATTACAATTCCTGCTCAGCTTTTCTCACTCTCAAAATTGGTTATTTCACCTTTCAAACACTCTAGCACATTAACCTTCTCTTTAAGTTGCTGAAAAAAGGTAATTTAAATCTTCTCCTTCTTGCCTAAGTTATATCCTCAGATTGAAATAAAAGGAAAATCTCGATTTTCTCTGTTGTATTTTGCCCCTCCCTTCCCTAGCCCTGACCTGTCTGTAGATGCCTGCACAGAGCTTTTCTTTTGCATGAAGGAGACATTTCCCCTGACTGTTTACCCTTCTGTCACACCCTGCTTTAATAGTGATACACAGAATATTCATTTCAGATTTAAGTCTCAGAGAAGAAAATTAACCACAGTGATTTTTGCCTGCTTGTGGTGAATTATAGCCTTGGACATTCAGGGATTTGGATCTGTTTTGATAGAGATATTTTTCTTTATTAGGAAAATAAGCAGATTAATTAGGAACTGGTTTAGAAATTACCAAGTTTCTTCCATGCTTTGACTATAGCTGTTGGTGTTAATTTTATCATTTAAATCATGCACATAACATAAAATATGGTGGTTTTTCCTTTAATACGCTAAGTTACAAATCAAATTGAAGTGTTCCCATGTGCATTATCTAGGAATGTAGAATCTCAATTCCACTATCAATCAATACACCACGCACACCACAATAGAAATATCGATGCTTACACGAGGCACCCAAACACACTGTGTGAAAGGACACAAAGATGAGAAAGAAAAATCAAAGCTGAATAATGGGATAAGAATTCTAAGACACTTTACTGAACTCTGAAGTCTACTGTTATGGTGAAGCTTGCACATGGAATTGGTGGAATGACATTCTTCCACAAACTTCTAAAAAATATTGGCATGAAATTAGTTTAATCTCAGGATACCTGTATCAACAAAGAACTGCTCTGCTAACTTCCTGTGAGGGGTATTAAGCAGATGCAGGTTAAGGTAGTGAAGATTTTTATTGACTATGGTTTTAAAAATATCACTTATTTTAAAAGTTACAATACATCCAACCTCAGGCACAGAGAATGCTGAAATCAAATTCCAGCAGCTTCAGTCCAACAAATGGCCATTGATTTCTACAGCCTTTTTTTCCTGAGGAAAGGACATACTAAGTTGTCTCAGTGTTTGGGTGCTTCTGTTGGCTAAATATCATGGTAAATTCCTCTCAAAGATCCATGACCTAAACAAACATAAAGGTTTTCCAGATTTTCAGCAGTGCTCTAGTGCCATTCCTTTTCTAGTTTGCATCAGAAAAATGTTTTTTAAAAATTCCTTGTGGGACTGTGTCAGAAGTGACAGAACGTGGCTCTATAGAGCAAAAGGCAGAGGGCAAACAGCAGCCCTGTGATTGCCTGGCACTGTCCATGTCACCTTCAGCCTGGGCTTGTACAAATCAGTCACAACCAGCTCTGCAACTGATAGCAGAGTTTATCTGGACACAGAGTAACAGGAGCCTGTGTGATTTCACTAATTTGAGTACTTGGAAGCAGAAAGAAAAGGCATAATAGGTCTTGCCATAAAAGTCTGAAGGTAAAAGGGCTCCGGGGAGGGTGGGAAGGCTGGGTATTGAGGGGAAGTCTGGGCTGACTCAGTGTGACAGCAGTAACAGCCTGTTCAACTGTGGTCTATCAGTGCACACAACTTCCAGCAGTGCTACAGAGCAGGACTCAGCAGTGGTAATCACAGCTCAACACCTTCCCAGCTGTTTCCAGGTGGTATTTTCTGTAACAAAACAGAGTAACTTTGTGGAAGCATTTGAATCAGAGTGAACTGGTACTCAGAGAACATGCTCACTACTTACTAGAGATGCTTCTATTTATTTAAAGTTACTCCAAGTTTTGAAATTCCAGTGGGAATTCACAATCTGCAATGGAAATACAGTGTCAGGTTCTCCTGTACTATGCATTTCCATACACGCCTAAGGACAACGTGACTCCTAGCAAACACTACAAAGGTGTGGTGTTTTCCTACCTATAGTTTTCTACTTGGAGCACCAAACCTTCACTTATTATCATTTTAGAAACTATTCCTTTGCTTACGCTAAAGCCAACACACTTCTCCTATTCCTTTTAATTCCTTCACACCTTGAAGTACCTTTGTCCATACTGATTGCTAAGGAGGTTCCAGGAGCCAAGTTTCCTGGAGGCTGATGGCAGGCAGTGAGTATGAAAGGGAAGCCACCAGTGAGCAGCACTTACCTATTAGCCATTAGCTGGAGAGACTCCCACTCCATCTATTGCCTGAGAGAGATTTCAACAGAAAGATTACCCAGATTCGATAAGGAATATTCCCAGCATGGGAAGGACTCATGCTTAGTAGGTGGTAATAATATTAGTGTAACATTCAAAGTGTGTCAAGCAGTGCAAATGGGTTAAAAAATATTTTGTTATGGAATCATTGAGGTATAAATTAACTCAGTAGTGCTATGCTGAGAGTTTAATTCTCAAATTCATATGTAACTTTCTACTTTGGATGAGCCAGGCATTGATTGAAATAGTCAACATAGACCTGTGAACAAATGAAATTATGGAAGAGGAGGTGAATTTTTTTCTGGGTTTATTTTATAACACTGTACTTACTTTCAGTCTATAATATAATCCCTGAAATGAGCATACCAAAGCAATTTTCACAAAGGCAATTAACACACATAAAAAAGACTTTGGAGAGATCATTGACACAGCAAACACTTGGCAGGACTGCCAATGAATGTTCTTACTAAAACAAACACATTGAAGCTACTGAAGTTCTTTAACTTCTCAAAATGTCTGCTGGGGTCCAGAAATCAAGTGATGGATGACCTGTCACACACTATTCCTACAAAGCAACCATTTCTGGCAATTACTAGAAAATATAAATATGCAATTAAAGCTTATATAGAACAGGAATTTTTGCTGGTATTTTTTACTTGTTCTTTTCTGGCAAATGCCACATGAAAGCTACAGGAAAGCATGGCTCCCTCTGTAATATATATACATAAACAGAATTACCATTTAGTTAATAATCCATTTCCTAATCTGATTTTAAGACAGGGAGATCACAATATCTTAATATTTAACAGTGAAATGAAATCTGGTGTGTCTAAAGCTTGTTATGGAAAATTGGAATATTTTTTACATGTCCATTTACTCATAGCTTCATTTGTGCAGTTCTATTTTTGAATGTGCAAAACTGCCTTAACTATACAATTATTCCATACACTAGGTAAATCTGAGAAGTAACTCAAGAAAGCAGCATTTTCTGCCCTGAAAAAAATACTGTGTAACTCTGGCTGCAAATTGCAGAAAAGGAATAAACACGGTAGCTGCACTTTTTTTGGGGGGCCTGAAAATGCTGCCTAGAGAACAAAAAAGGCCAGATTTGTAGAATCCTGAATCCCTGTCACAAAAATTACACAAGACTCCTCTTAAGTAGGTTACAGACATCTCTGTCACTGTGGTTGCACCCATAATACCTGACCCCACTCACAGTTACATAGCAGGATCAACCAACTAAAAGTACCTCAAGGCCAAAGGCTCAGAGGTCCTTGCACTTTAACAGCTGTACATGGAGGTGGACAAGTGGCCCTTGAGCCCAGTTCTAAAGTTTCTGCTGATGACTACAATGGAAATTGGGTGTGAATCCATTCACCTTCAATTCCTCTATCTAGAATGTGATAAGACCAAGCCAACAATTCAGGCTACAGTTGTGCTTATACTTAAATGCCTTCTTTTCCTGTTTGCCACATTTCCTTTTTTAAAAGGCCATCCTGTGGGAATAAAGAGCTCAAAAGTAAAATAAAATAATAACCTTTTGCATTTCATAATGAGATGTTTACAGCACTCATCTTCCTTCATATCATCAAAAATTTTTCCAGCTCATGGCTATTTCAAAGATGTATTTGAGGTCTGGGCACAAACAGTGCTTTGTTTCTATATTTATGGTAAGATCTCATTTCTTTGTATGTAAAGATTACAGATGTTTTCCATTTTCAAATAGATGGCATTGCAACTTGCTTCATTCAGAAGAAAGTTTCCATTAGTCTGGAAACAGCTAATGTTGGCAGTGCTAGCTGAGCAAACAGTAAACTGGAAAATACAGCAGATGTTACATGAGAGAGAATAAAGTAGGAAAATTAACAAACATTTGTCTCCAAGCCTGAGCTTGTCCGTCAGTTAGTTGCAGTGTGATGGCTGCCCAAAAGCAAGTACTTGTAGGCAAGTATTTGTCTGTACATAAACTGGAATGCCAAGCATTTGCAACTTGCTCCAGGTTGCAAGTGGTGTGAGTCAGTCCCGTTGAAATCATTATAATGTGATGCTAAAGTTGGGGTATTGGGGAAAACTACCGTAGGGATTATCAGGTACAGCAAATGCAATCCTGCAAGAGAAAAGCCATCACAAGGAATATAAGGCAGCTAGTGGAAAAAAGTCTGAACATAGGTTATGCTTTTCCTAGTGAGATCATACAAACATTTATGCAAACAATTTCCACTACTGTTTGTATCATCTTAAGATATAGATAAAATAAGCCCCTGCATTGAGAGTCAGGAGAAAGGAGAACAAATATTTTTCCCTACTAGTGACCTTGACTGCAACCTAGGTGAAAGATTGCAAAGACACCGGGCCTACCATGACTTTTTACACACAGCAGAGAGGATGAGTAAAGAGACAGCAATCTAATAGTAAAAGGAACTCTATGAAATCTTTTGGGCATCAAGAAACCCTTAAATGCAATGGTAGAAACAAAACATTGTCACAGAAATGCCTTTTACCCTAGCTGACCCATCTCCTCATTTTCCCACAGCTTACTGATGGGCCTAGGCATGATTCTTAATTGTTTCATGAGATTTTTTTCATGTTTCACTGAAAACTGAGGAAAGGCAAAACCACTTCTTTGCAAATGCAGCTTTTGAACAGGCAGCGGCATGACTCATCATGAATAATGAAAAGCCATGCTAAACACTACAACCGTTAGAGAAAAGCTCTCAAAAGGGGATTCTCCTGTGAGATTCAGCACAGTCTTTATACTCAGAAGCTTGGGACTTAGTACAGTTATAACTCCTCTGACTGCAAAGATACTCAAAGAATTAATTTGGCCCTGTTTGTTTTGGTAATGTCTGACTAGCCAAAAACCAAACCCAAAAGGCCCAGAAAATGCCAGGGTAATCTTATTCCCTTCCCCCTCACACAGCAAGTATAGAGCTCCCAGTTGACTGCAAAATACCCAGGATGATGTGTGTCTTGACTGTTATTTGTCAATGCTGCTGCTGCTGCTAGAAATCAAAGATTTATGTTCTCAAAAGAGCTTTATGGCAGAAACTCCCAATTGTGCTGCAGAGTAATTCAATGTACTGAAGAACATCAATGCAGTTTGTCTTGTATTTGGGCAGGGGGCAAATACAGTCCTCTATAGACTTAATACTCAGCTGCCATTTCTCATATTCTCTGTCCCCAGCCAACAAGCATGAACTTGAATCTGCCCAGACAGAATTTGTAATTATATGTTTTGAACTACAAATGCTTAATTTCTAGGTGCTCTTTACCTTCTCAGCTCCTACATTGAAGACATTACCATGCCCTGGGATTACTCAATTAAGTCCAAAGAGAGTCAGCAAATTCCTGACAACAAGATGAGACTTTTTTCTAATTAATCCTTGTATTTCAAGACACTGTTTTGCATAGTGAAACATAACTAAACTCTGTCTATCAACGTATTACTCTGCTTAAGAATTAGAATTCAGAGATCCTTAACCTAGTAATGGATGACTACTGTTTTGGTATTTGCATTGCAATCCATGCAAAACTGAGCATAAAGATGCAGAGAGTCCATTCCCTAAGTGGGATTTTTGCTTGAAGTTCAGGAACTTTTTTTCAAGATAAACACTTCCTTTTCAAGACATTCAGAGTACACAGAAATTACCTTCTTGAAGTAAGAATTGCAGTAAGAAGAGATTAATTCCCATGTAGATGGAGCTTTTCAAGGGCTTCCAAGTAGAGGCTAAATCCAGGTTATTATTCCCAGCATAATTCTACAACATCTCTCAAAATAACAGACAATGATAATGCTCCTTACAAAGTCAATGCTAGGGGAGCAAAGATTGTATTTGTATGTGTCTTCACAAAAACATTCACAAGAAACATTGTTTTAGAAAACTACCCCCAAGCGTCTGTGAATGAGCCAAAACTTACCTTAAGCATGCCACTGAAAATTACCTCTAGCTTTCCAGGCAATTTTGAGCACCGCAAGAGTAATGTCCCTTTGGCTAACTACCTCAGTGCAGATGAGGCGCTAAACCCTTTGGCTGGCCCCTCCATTAGCCCAAGCTTGCAATATCCCAATGGATGCTATAGAGAAATTACATTGCACAGCCGGAACCTTCTTTAATAAATTTGATCTCTACAAATAATTAAACTACTCCCCCCCACGCCAAACCCCAGGAACAAACTTTGTGCTGCACCACAGAGGACTAAAGCTCTTTGGAACCTCATGCTTGACAGTCCCCAAAGCTGCTCACAAACAAACCTGATTCTGTGCACTGTTGACAGAAACTTGAAAGTTTCACATCAGTTTTAGGGGACTTAGACTAGATGTGAACTGGTGAAGAGACACAGAGGGTTAGGCTCTATAAATAGAGATTCCATAAATTTCAGGTTCCATATATTAAAGTTCTAGGCACATTGAGTTGCTAATAACAACTTCTCCATGCTGCAGGATCGAAGGATCACAATCAGTTACTATGAAGTGTGTGCTGGTACCCACGTGTCTCACAGTCATGGTGTAAAGCACCTACAGACACTTCCTTGGCAACATTAGTTTAATGCAGTACAGAAAGCAAAGGGGATTGCTGGTATCCTCAGAAAGAACCATTATCACAGCAGGACTTCAAAAGAGAACTCTCTCTTACATTAGATCCCATCTCAAGCAGTGTCTTTCCGCTCTTGATGAGTTTCATATGTCTGATGATTGTGTCACTGTGTTGTTTCCACACAGCTACTGTGTCATCCCATATTTACCTGTCAGAACACAACACAGCCCTCTTTCATAGGCAGTGAAGATGCCAGGGTCTGACGGAACATGTCTAGAATCTCCCCACCCACCACACACAGCCAAGCTCTACAAGCCCTAGCAGGTTCATCCCGGGAGGAATGCCAGTTTCTGTGTTTCCTTTTTTGAAAGTGCTTCCTTCACTGCAGCTGAACAAGTAATACTAGATGTGTTGCTGGTTAACCTTTCTATGCTCTTACTTCTCCTACAAACAGTGGTTGGTAGAAGTTTACTCTACTACTGTTCTTACTGATGCCACACCAGCTCCTGCTCTATGTCCCTCCTGTAACTCAATTTCTTTGTCAGAATGAGGTATCAGCTGAGCAAGCCCTGCCTCATTCCCAGTGTGGGAGCTGAACTGCTGATCAAAGAGCTTTCAAGCTTTGTTATTATATACCTGATGAAGGCCAAACAAAAGGCCAAACTATAGATCACGAAACTGCTTCTTCAGCAACTTACTTTCTCATGTATCAGTTAACTTTTTTCCCAGTTCATCATGATCTCTGAACCTCATGATCTCTTCCCTGGTTTATGTGTTCTTGAGGTTCCAGTTACAATTAGATTTCTCCCAGAAGTTCAAGCATGATCTATTTGAATGTTTCCAGAGTTCATGAGATACATCTCTAAGTTGTCATCTCTAAGTCACTGACATGAAATTGTACCAAAACTAAAATGAAACCAATTTAATCAAAAGCAAGTAGTGGGTTTCCTGTATACTTTCATAATTTTTTCTTTTTCTGGTCTTAAATACTCTTTCTGGGGTTAATTTTCCCCTCATCTTGCTCATTTTTAGTACTACAGCCCAGAGAAATGTCACACTACCAATGATTATTCATCAGAAACATCAGTTTACTCTCATATTTCGTGTGTTTGAGACCAAGACACACTATGTTCTACCCTTCCCATTAAACTTTGTAACCTTTCAGGTAGTGAGATGTTCTACATCTATCTCAAACTGGAAGGTACTGTTAGGATAAAACACCATGAACACCCTAAACCAGGCTATTGTCTAGAATGAATAGAGAGAGTTAGAAAAGGAGTTATCTAGTTACAGCTAAAGTTAAGGGAGTAGAAGGCTAAGTAATTCCAGCTAGTTTTACATGAGCTTTGGTCACAATAAACATTGAATTATGTTATTTAAATCACATTAAACATGTTTTCTAACAGCACACTTCACCTGGTATTGATAAGGTCTCTAACATCACCAGAAAAGGTAGCACATACAAGGTATCACAGATTCAAAGCCAAGACTTTTCTGAAGACCCCTTTCACCTTCTTAGTTTATGAGCTCACCACTGGCACCACTGTCTGCCCAAGTGTTTGTAAAACACCCAGTATGATTGGACCACAATATGCAACACTGGTGGTAGAAGACTGCACAAACTGCACTCTGCCGGTGGTCAGATCTCTGAGTGAAGGAGCAGTTATTTATAGAGATACATATGTAAGAAGAGTATCTGTGTTTATGGGTTTTACATTCCTAGATACACTTTTCAGTAATATGCATGCCTCATCACCAAACCAAGTGCCGTCATCTGTTGATGCATGACGTCAGTCTGGTTGCTGATTTGGAAGGGGCAGTAAGATGAGATCATAGAATCATTAAGGGTTGGAAATACCTCTAAGATCAGCTGAACAAAAGCCCTCTGTGAAGACAGTCAGCCTGCTACACTCAGTGTCAGCATGCAACAAACTGAGAAGTCAGCCAAGCCATACACAGAGACCTTTTCTGAGAGGAACTAAATCACATGACAGGCCCTCCCCTTGGCAAATCGACAGGGCCAGGCTGCTTTTAGCAAGGGCAGCTACTCCTGAAAAGGGATGGCAATGGCATAAAATGATTAGCACAGGAGACTGTTCAAGGGCAAAGCACATTTGCTAATGATGACTATAGTACATTAGCCTGCTGCTGGGTCCATGCCATCGAAAATAATTTGTTAAAAGATAAAGTTCTGGAGACCAAAAAGGGACAGAGGCCTATTGCAACAGAAATAAATTAGAACAGAGACACCCTTTGAAACATAGGCTGCTTATACTTCATGGTGAGCACTTGCTTATGAGTTTCAGGGTTGTCAACAAAAATCAAGCAGCTGCTTGCATTCTCTTCTGGGCTGGGCTGGCGTGAATTTTGGTAGCACAGTTTTGGCACTATTTCTTTATTACTGTCGTTGGTTCCAATTGTTACTTTGCATGGACATCTGTAAATCAAAAGGCTGTTCAAAGTGATTTTTCCCAACATTTACTTTACCAAATGACCAACTATAATTTTAGGTACATTCCAAATTCAAACATCATCTAAATTGCTGTGCAAGGAAGAGTCCATTTTCAACAATAGCACACTTCTCTGGGAGCTAGGAAAGTACCATTCTCCCCATCTGTCAGATGGGAAGCAGGATATACATAGAGAAGCAGGGCTCATTTTCCTGACTTACACAGATTCATTCACAATTTATCTTGGCTCATGGAAAAACAGTGAAAGGACACCATCTTTATACTCATATTTCTTGATTCATGGCACCAAAAAGAATGGCAAATTCAGTCCCTATTTGAAAATCACTGGTTCTGGGTTATAAAAGCTTACTGCTTAAAATGTACGAAGTGGATTCAGCAACGGTCACGTGTCTTGTAAATATATTCTGTAACTGGTACAGTAGGACTGTAGATGGTATTGTAATACTGACAGCCAAAATAACCTTCTACCCAGGACAAATAGCAAACTCTGAAGTGTTAAATCTTTTAAGAATTTCTTCAGGAAATGTGAAAAGTCAAAAGGAAATTTAAAAAAATCAATAAGAAATCTTTTAAAATTACCCTTGATAAGGCCTTTTTGTATAATCTAATTAGTCACTTTCCTAATCATGTGAAGAAATTTCTCAAGTTTTATCATAGGTTTCATCATTTTGCTTTTGTCACTGCCCTAGAATTATTGTCCCTCTTAAAAATCTCTTCTCACTTGCAGTAATTTCAACTTTCAACACCCAGTCACTGAATTTTGTTATCATTTTGCCTTTTACTGTCAAACTTCTGTCAGTAAGAAACTTTGTCTTCCTGAAGAACTAAATAACTTTCTATTTAATGACTTATTTTGCAGAACATACTTGCTATTAAATTCTTCTATTATTCTTCTCACAACATTCCAGCCAGATTTCAGCATCCCTCTTGAAATATTTCCAGCAAAATTGGACAATTTATTCCCCACAACAGTTGTACTCATTCCCAATTCAGAGGAACCCTCAAACTCTTTAAAATATTAGCCTTTCCACCTACAGGTTTGCTATCGGAGTTAATATTCATCTGATGATTCCGTATGACTCCCAAGTTCTCCTCAGAACCTTGAGGTGACAGGGCATGCCTTAATCTGAGGAATTGTAGCCTTCCTAAACACACAGCCCTGCTTTGGGTAGTACTCTTATACATGTGAGCCTTAACAAAAGGAAATAAGATTAACTTTCTTAGAACTACAAAACACATATAGAGCAGTTTGTCATTTCTGAATTGCAGAGGACTGCAGCAAAGGTCTATTTGCCATGTACAGGCATTACTGTCAGTGAAAAAATATGAAACACTGTTAAGGAAGACCCTTCATGAAATGCAGAAATCCAAAGGAAAATAGAAATCTTCAGCTATTCCTACATAAGGCTTTGTTATTGATATGAGCCTTGTGAACCAGAGTTTGAAAGGAAGAAGCCCAAAAGCCTTATTTAGCAAACTAACTGTTTTATAATTAAGTAGTTTGGAGGCAGAGGCCATCAAAGACTCCTCGTAAACTTCTGAAGTGCAGAAATTAACCCAGGCATACTGCTAAGTCAGCCTATAATTCCAGAATGCATGACAGATCTGAAACTATTAATCATCCCACATACACATGGAAAGAGAGAGCACCTGGTTCTCTTAGATTAAAATTAAATTGTGGTAAACATTTTCATCAGTCAGGAGGATCCAATTATTCTGAATGATTAAGTGACAAAATAATTAAATAATCAAAGTTGTACAAACCAAAGCATTAAACTAATTCCTATCCTACCTTCATTTCTGAAGCTGAGAGTATCTAGATAATAGAGGTAAACTGTAAATTGGAGAGATTAGTCGTTCTCATTAGCTAGGATTGTTCCTGTAAATCAGGCAAAAGCTCATTGGCTAGAAACTCAAATGTTCAGGAAAAAAAAAGGAAATTAAAAGTCAAAACTATATTTTAAAAAAATACAACTAAAATTATAATGTAGGAAAATAGATTGTAGAATCTAACTATTTCAGGATCCATTGACAGGATGGAAATAACATTAAAAAGGGGGGGAAATGGAACAGGAAAAGAATTCCAAGATGTTGTTTTAGCACAGGAGGATTTGTGTCAGCTTCTAGCCTTTTATAGCAAATGTTTTTGACAAGCTCTACTACAGACAGCTTTTGCCTCCAGGAATTAGAAAATCACAAGTGAATCAGTACATTTAAGAAAAGGTTAATTAGAGAATTTTCTACAAGAGAAACAAGAAGAATCAACAGTCAGGATGTTTTTCTGATTGAAATCTCTGTGTAACCATAACAGAATCCCACCTCCTTGAGTCATGCTTATGATCTTTCAAAGTGTGACCTATATACCACTTCTTGTATTATTCATGTTGTTTTCACAACTGGCATTTAAATTTCACTAACTCAAAGACAGTCTTATACTACAAGCATTATATACAACAAAACCAAAAGGACCAGTATGTAAGGAACATTTTCAGAATGTCTTAAAGCTGCTCTGTGGATTTCATAACTGCTTGTTAGGGACAATAAAATGGGGAGATTCAAGCTGTGGTCAGTTTTCAGCAGCCGGTCAGTGCAGACGGTGCACACTGGGAGCTGTCACCCTGGACCTTCTTCATCAAATACTGACAGAGGTAGGCAGATTTGCTCAGGGTTTATGGGATTAATACAGGATAGGGGGAAGATTGAGGATTAGGATAATGTCTAGCTGAAGCAGGAGGAGGAGGTGGAAAGGGTTGAGGCTCTCACAAGGTTTTTTTGGAAAGCAGGTGTTACGAGTTTGGAGAAAGTACAAGCCAGGGCCTGAGGTACTGCAGTCAGTTCTGCTGAATATAGCATAATAGTAAGGCAACTAAGAAAAAAGGTTGCAGTCAAATGAAAATGGATTTGGAAGAAGAGTTGCTTTGAAGCCCCTAGTAGGACCCACCAAAGACACCACTCCACTACCAGCATGGTCAGTTCTAATTGCTGATTTGCATATGGCAGCACACAGATCAGTGTTAGATCAGCTCTGGAAAACCCCATTAGTGCCAGTACAGGACACTCACACAGCTCTGAAAACCCCCAACGTAACTATTTTTCAGGTCAAGTCCCTGAGTCACTATCTGAACACAGAAAAACTAACTTAATCATAGATAGGAGTTGTGGTCATAACGTGTAGAAATGTCTCCTTTTCTAATCTGTATTTCACTTCTTGAGAACTCATGCACATATTTTATAGAATTGTTCCAGTTAGCTGCAGAAAGCCAGTGATCAGATCTCCCAGTAACAGGAACTTGTTTCCAAAGTTCCCTGAAGTCAAATGGTTACTAAAAAATCATTTACTGCCTTTACCAAGAACTGCTATCTCCCAAGAGATCTCTTTATTTGCAGAAGTTGTTCAATTTGTGGTGGTAGAGGGATACTCTTAAAAAAAGCAAATTCACATTATTTTTTTAATCAACCATGATACAACAAATATTCAAAATAGAAACCTGAAATCATGGCCCCTATTTTATTGAAATATTTACAGAATTATGAAATTGATGAGTCTAAAAGAGTATATAAGAAATACGCGTATTTGTTTAAAAAGCATTAAGTACTCTAAATAAGACACATACGAAGTGAAACTCTGTCAGTCATTCCATGCACTTAAACTGGTAAAAAGAATCACTTCAGAGTAATATGACATTGATGTATTACATTTCTTAGAACTAAAGAGAGCTAAGATCCCTCGGCTGTGTTTAAGGTCCCATTTCTTTCAGACAGATTGTTAGGTTCCCCCAAAGTGCCTCCCTCTGCCAGCTGGAGGTCTAAATTGGTGTTATTAAGGTTTTTGATCCATCTAGCTTTAGCGCTTCCATTTCTGAGCTACAGCATTAAACAAACCAACAACAAATGACTGCAACAGTTACAGAGATTTATGGTATAAATTCCAAGCAATACTAATATAAGTGGCTTTCTCCTAAGAGAATCAAGTATTAATATGAACATACCAATTACTTCATACAGTTGGAGAAAGGGTATTTCCATAAAGAATGTTCCTGAATCTCAGCAGAAAAAAATATACACATATAAATAAGTGCATTATTTATATGTGTATATGTAAATATATTTATATGTGTATATTCTACTGCTTTTTGACATATAGAATATGTGAAAAGATATTGATACTAATTACACTGATATATGCTGTCTCTTCACTGAAAGGACAGATTGCTGTGCCTGCTACTCATGTTTTGGTTCTCCTCCCATTAATGAAAGTCCACTGGAAACTGAGAATATAAAACTTGTCATACAAGCACTGAGCAGTCACGACATAATGACAACTTTTAATTACAATCCTGAGCTGCATTAGCCAAAATAAAAGAACAGACCAACAAAATTAGAGGATGATAGATGTTAACTAGAGTGCTTGGAGTATTTCTGATTTTTCTTTCAAACACCAACATTGTGTCCAATTCAGTGTGACTATAAGCTAGAAATGTGGATTAAATTTCTGATTCAAAACCCAAGAACAGGTTTCTTAATGTCTTCTAACTGCATCAGCTGTACATCTGATAATACAGCTAGATCCATTTGGCAGCAAGCTATCACAATACTCAGTGAAATGAGAAATTGCCTAACAAGCCCCTTTTCCAGATTAACACAACGCATCAAACCCTTTTCAAATAGTCACTTCACCTACAGGCTATATCCAATGGTATTTTCAAATTCTAAAAGATTTTGTCAAAATAGGTTATTAAAATAATTTTTAACTCCAGCCTTTGCAGGCCATCACTCTCCAAGTGCATTTGGACAGTGAGAAATCTATAAAGACCATAATGGATCTCCAAACCAACTACAGATCTTACTTGCCAGGCTGCAGAGAAATTTGCAAAGACACTCTTCAGAAATTATATCTAATGAAGCAGTACCATCAACTGCAGCTTAGCTCGGCTTTCCTTAAGTCACTGGGTAAAGAGCCCATTCATATCTTAAGAAGATATGACTAGAAAAGAGCTTCTATATTCCCCAAAATATTCATTCATACAAGCAGATTATTCTTTGTAATCATGAATGATAGTAAAATATTAACCTTTGATCTGCTGAAGTGTTTCAAAGGCCTATTTAGCCTCTGGGGGGAAGAAAAGGAAAAAAAGGAAGTTTCCACACACTTTGTTAAATAGTCTTTGAGGGTACATTTACATTTAACATTTTATCTAACACTTTACCACCGCTTTCCCTTTCTTCCTACTTGTCCCTCCTCTTCTGCTGCTCTTTCCTCCTCCTTTGCAGTAGCCACAGTTTCACCTTCTATCCTCTCTCTTTACCCCATTTTGGCACTCATCAGGCTTCCCTGGGCAATGATCTGACTCATCAGCATAGTAATATCCACCTTTTAGCTTGGTTAGTTCTCAGCCAGCCAAGTGAGCAGATTCAACGAGTAGACAGCCACGTTAACTGTGGAAATGTGGGATATAGAGACAGAAGCAGGATGCCTCCTGTCAGCACCACAGAGCCAGTACATGGGTTCAAACTTCCCATGAAATTTCACCAGAAGATAATACCAAGCAAACAGTAGAATATCACTAAGAGGATCTACTTCAGATTCAGGTGAAAATAAGGACAATAATATCTTTCTGATGAGAAAATGTTGCTATGAAACAGGTCTGATATCCTGACAATCAAAACAAATCTGACAAGAAAAATAAGGAAACTGTATTATACCAAGATTTTTGCTCCTTGTTAATAATCATCACTCTTAGGTAAAGGGTTAAGTAAATATACAGTGCTGTGAGACGCAGTAGTGAAATATTTGAATCTGTTGAAAAATATCAGTTGGTGACATACTGTCACAGGCATCCGGGTGACTCCTCAGGTTCAGCTGCTTGCGCTGCATTGCTTGGCACTCCACACAGCCGGCGTCAGCCGGCCAGAGCCCCATGTTATTGAGATGACCTCCCTGGCACTGGGAACGAACAGGGGACAGCTGATACTAACAGTTTGAGTGACTGACAAGCTGGGAGATTTTCCTCAGCCGCTGCTTCCAAATAACAAACTCCTCAGCAAAATACGACGTCTTCACTGAAGAAACTAGGCCTGTATTTGCAACACGTATCATCTGACATAAACAATCTTATCACCTCTGCTAACAATAAAATTTTGCATAATCTTATCATGTTTGGGTTTTTTCCATTAATACTTGGAAAGGCTTACGCAAAACAAATTGTATGTGGGATATTTTTTGCCCACCCACAGCGGAGGATACTGAGTATCTGGAAGCACAGGAAGGATTGCCAGAGTCTGAAGTCATCGTGTTTTCACAGCAGTTTCAAGCTTCAGATAAATAGCTAAGCATATATGCTTATCATACATGTCAACATGAGGTCTCTTGTTGTCCCTGGACCACTCAGTTAAGGTAAGCCTGAGGCCTGCAAGGTGGCTGAGTTCATCTCCCTGCTGCCAGAAGTCATATTTCCTATATCTCTCTCCTCTTGCTGCTTGTCTCCCGGTCAGAATTAGAGTTCTTCTTACTCCCTAATGCTACTGTTCCTGTCATCTCCTATTGAGCCTATTCAGCTCACTGACATAGTGGATACTCATGGATTTGGGGGTTTAGGTTTGTTTCCAAGTTTTCCTTTTAATTACTTTCCTGACAGATTAGCAAATATAATTGCTTCACAGATTAATCAGATGAAGGGAAGTGACAGGAAAATGTGGCTGGAAGTGTGGGAGGAGAAAGCAGTAATTCCTCTTTGCTCTGCTGGGAGCTATCAGATAAGGTTCATCTCATCTTGCAGAAAGTCTGAGCTCCAGTGCTACAGGCACAGACTGGTTAGGCAGCTTCTTAAAGGAGCAGTGTGAGAGCTCTGCCCATGCCTCAGGAGAAGGGAACCAGCTGACGTAACCCACACAGGCTGCTGAATGGCTTCACCACTGGAGGTGGTGAAGCCTCTTCTACACCACACCCTCCCCAGCTCCAGCTGCAGAAAGTTTTCTCAGAAAGAATTCCTACTTCAGCTCATCTTCTAGAAAAAATTATCTGTACTTTTAAGGCTTTCACCTGCAGCACTCGGTGCAGTGGCACTGGTACACCTGGCACTAAGTGTTCACAAAAAATATGTCTGCAAGGCCCTAACTTTGCTCTGCCATCTTACTGAGGTCTCTTAGACCCAAACACCATGACTCTTCTCTCTGTGTTCTCCAAGAGCATCAGAAAATAAGAATCGGAAGAATATGACGAGTAGTTTCCTTACTATGGAGAGCACAGTACCTCTTTGGGTTTTGTTACTTTCCCCAGGATTTGGCCCTGGTTATGGAGTGTTTGTTTTCACTTAATAAAACATAACCATACAATGCAATAACTAAAGCTGGTTCTCAGAGCCCTGCTAAAAATTCCCCACACAGTTGGCTGGGTAGGATTTAAAACTGCCCTATTCTTAGAAGTGCATATCTGCAGCAGTTGGAAAATGCTAGGTTGCAAGTAGTGCGTTCCACAACATGTTTAAGGCACTGATCCTGAGTATTTCAGATACTTGTGGGTTTGTTTCAGTTTACATTAAAAACAAAACAAAACACCAACAACAAACTGAACTCCCCCCTCCCCAAACCACCACAAAACAAACACAGTCCTATCATTTATCTGGACACCTGAACATATTCTATTAAGAGTCTCACATTTGATATCGCCACAGGAATTACACTTAAACTATTCATTGAAGTGTGATTTTTAAATGAGACACAACAGAGTGTTAAAGGTTTTTTGGAAAGCCTCCCACATCCAGAGGTTCATAAAATACCTGAGCCTAAGGATTGACAAGTCTGGGAACATGAAAAAGGCTACAGAAAACATGGTTAACTGATTAAAAAGCATCAGTATACGTCAACAAAGTTCACTGTGTAATTTTAGAAAATAGGGGCAAGATGGTCCATATTTAGCACAACAGCACTTCTGGCTGGGTTCAACTACACCCATAGCACAGAAGAGACACCTGAGCCCATGCAGCATTCTAAAACCTCTCCATAGCATTGAAAGATGTCTGAGCAGCAGATGTACTGTAAAATATAATTTTAAAAAACTTATGTGTTAAAAAAACCCTGAAGATGATGACAAATAGCTGTTCCTTTACTTTGAGTTTAAAGAACTAATATATTTATAGTTATGAATAGCAACAGGAAGGGAGTTGTACCAACTGAAACATAATAGTCCAAGGCTTTTCCTCCCAGAGATTCAGGGTGTGCATCTACTCGAACAAGTGAATGAGGTAGAATTTAGCTTCATAAAACTGTATAAGTCTGAGATATCTGGATTTTGTTTTGCTTCAGTGAGAGGACCCAAGAAATTCATTATGTTAAAGGAACTGCCTAGTAGGGCATTATTTCTTCAAAATTTGCCTTCAGAGCATAATTTAAGCTCTCCTGAGAGCTGGCAGATGTTTGTTATGAACTTCTTTTAAGATCATAAAATATATACACTTTTTTAATAATTTCAAATGTATAATTCGATAGATGGACATAAGCCTTATTTAGATTTTAAAATTTCTATTACTTGTTGGTTTATTTTCCACCTGTAAAATGCAAAATCTTGGTCCTAGCTGGAGAAGATACTGTCTCTCAATCAACTGAGGCATCCCCGATAACAGACTTATGGGTCAATTGACAGGACGGCTGCAGTAAACATTTCTATTGAGAGACCTTCAATGAAATTTATCTCCTCTCTATTCCTGCTGTCAGAGAGTCAAGGCTACATGCAGACAAATGCATAGAGGCAGTCCATTTGCTCACTGTAAGAATATAGAATTCCCTTTTGTACTGAGTCCAAAACACCCTTTCTGTGTTTCAAACACAGCTACCAAAGGCAGCTCATCATGAAGCAAAAGTGTCAGACTAGTTAGGGTGAACAAAATGTGAATTCATGAACTCGGTAAACAGTCTTTGCAGAAAGCATAGGCTATGTTTTCAGCTGATAACAATCTAATCAACTCCATTCACTTCAAACTCACTTTTTGAAAAAGTGAAAGCTTCTTATTCCTTACCTTTCATGCAGTGTTTCTTCTCAGAGGCAATTGTTTGCTACTACAATAATCTATATCTCACTGTACCTTAGGTTAATTAGGTGTTTCAAAAGAAATCCCAGTACAATGAGCAAGAGTAGAACTGAGGCTGATATTGTATGCAGAGTATGGCCAGGGAAAGCCACTACAGTTCTGCAGACCATTCCAGGACTCACACATTGCTCCAGAAATGAACAACAGGACTTGCATTTTCAGCTGTGAAAGTGCTTCTATGGTCCTTCTAGATTTTGTTTCATGATACTGCATTCTTCTTCATTCCCACCCACTTTTCTGTAAAACTTCATAATGGAACTCTTTCACCTTGTGCTATAGATTTTCATAATTATTCCTAAATTAGGTACACAGTGCAAAAGGGAAACGAACAAAGAAATAAGTGAAGCCAAAAAATCCAACCTGTATGACTCATTATATGATACACAAACATTTTCTGCGTCACTCAGAGAATCTATTTTACCAAAAGAAAAACAAGCTTTTTCTTAAAGTTGCAGAATAGGTAGATAGTTTCCTCTGGATATGTTTCTGGCAGGCAAGTTCTGAGAAACCTTGTTCCAAGAATCCTGCAGCCTGAAAACACAGCTGTTCAGATTCACTGCTCTAACCTTTACTCCATGGATATTCCTATTGGTAAGGCAGCCTTGCAGGGCAGACAAAATGACAGCTGGTCCATTTCTTCTCTTGCACATAAATCCCATTTAGAATAGGATTAAGACAACTGGAAAACAACCTATTGACTGAACAACAAATCCTGCCTAGCAAAGGGATATATATGATTTAAACAATTTAAAATATTTAAAGTGGGTTTTAAATACTTTCTTAATAATGGTCACCTAAAACCAGAAGCAGCGTTCTAGAAACCCTCTCCAGGTTACGTCAACTTACTGGTTTAGATTAGGGAAAGACATATTAAATACTTTTCCAGTCTGTAACTAACTCACATGCACAAGTAGGGTTTTTAAAAACACTTAAATTATTTTCGAGCATAAATTTAGGAGAATGTTTTAGATCATGAAAATTCAAAGTAATGCAAGCCCACTGATTTTAATTTGATCTTGAAATACAGATCTAATTCCTCCACCCATTGGGAGTAGATCCCATTTACATTAGAGTACAGATTCTGGCCCAAAACAGACATCCTTACTTCTGATGTAAACACTTGCTGCTTTAAATATTTTTAAGCATTCTGAAGTCCATATGCACACTTAAGGATGAACTTCACAGAAGACAAAGGTAAAATAAGTCAGTTTGGCTTTTTTTTCAAAGGTTGGTAAGGCAGGCTATACTAATTTACGAAAGCTTAGACAGAAAGACTGTATTTCTACTGGCTTCTGCAGCAGCAATATATTTATTTTCACAGGGTGGTTGAATTTATTCTCAAATCCATAAACCAAACTCATTTAAATTCCCATGTAATCTGTTTCTTGATACACCTAAATATACTTGTCTTTGAACTTAGTGTTTGCTTTAATATGGTAACTTTTACAAATTCAGGTGCTGACCAAATGAAGCCTATATTAATATTTAAAAAATAGAAATAAAATCTTCACTGGAGAATAAAAATTAGGTCTTTGCAAGTTTGAACAAAACCTCAGGGTGGATCAGAGTATAAACAAAACATTAATGAATCCTTAATTCCCAGTGCAGAGGGGGAAAATCTGCTCATCTATGCAGAATGATGACATACTAGAAAGGTGGAAATTGAAATAAAATATTGATTTCTATTGAATTATAAGGCTGTAATTTCACCACCAAGTGTTCAATTCTGAAGTATCTTAGAATTTGCTAATAACAAGCTTGATTTGCCACTAAGATTCAGGTCACTGTACCAACATGTAAAATAAACCCCAGCACCAAATCCTGCTGAGTTTAGTCATGTCAGTGAATTAGCAGTAAAAACCCAAACATGCTGACTGACTCTTCTGCTGGTGTCCTTACAAAGACTTAAGTGATACTGAATGTAACAAAGGGATTCCAGAGTCACGTTACATCTTTATGCTGTTTGATTTGCTTAGAATTTTTTCCACAACTGGATTTTACTAAAGGCAGTTCCACTTGTTCTGCAAGTTTCCTAGATTGATTTTGGACGGCTGACTCTCACTCAGGTAAATGGAAAGGTCAAAATGTGCACCATCCCTTAAGGCACAGAACGCTGTTTTCAGCAGAAGTCCGCAGCAAGTCAGCTGAATAAAAATCCAACATGAGAGCCACCAGCATTTTAGATTCATCTCAGTAACACTGCAAAGATGATCCTGAAATCCTTACTTAGACAAAGCTTCCCCTGAATCCCAGATAGCTGACCAGTAATTGCACAGATTAACACTTGCATTTAATGAAAGAACTGACTGCTTAAAGTTTATCTTACTTTAGGTTAGCAGTTCTAAAACTCTCCCAGCTATGAATATAGCTTTTCTGAAAATTTCATCTACCAAACTAAATTGAAACTGCCATCTCAAAAAAACTCCATGCCATACAGTGCATTAATATTACAACAGGTTAAAATATAAGGGTGAAATAAGATTAATAATTTAAATAATAAACTTTATAAGTTTAAGTAAACTTAGTAAGTTTTAAATATCTGTATATCACCAGAAGCATAGAAAAAGAGAGGAAAGAGAAATAGACCCATAATAATAGTTTACTTCAGCCGTGGTCCTGTAAGAGTCTGTTTTGGGCATTTAACAGTTAAAGCAGCAGTGGCACGCTAACTGAGCACATTAAAACAAAGAGTTGGCAGCTCCTGAAGGAAAAGAGCTTGTGCTCCACTGTTCCAACTTGTCAGTCAACTCATGCCAGCACTCTCCTTGTCTGCCTCTTCTCCACACCCTCATTACATGTGTCTGTCTGGACTGATCTGCTCATCTGTTCAGGGACTCTTCTGACAAGTCAAAAATTCTGCCGTCTTTCTGCTCTGGAATTGGATCAAATCACCTCAGCTTTTTTTGCAGCCCCACCAGGAGGCTTTTTGCTTATGGTCTCATTCTGTTTGCCTTCACTACTTGTCTGTTTTTGATTTGTAGAATGGAGGAAGCCGAATTGCTGAAAGAAAGATTCCAGGCCATAACAGTAAGTGCTCACTGTTATAATTCATTATTAAAAAAAAAAAGGATTAGAAGTAATATCATTAATGAGCTGCTGTGTGTTCGCTGAATAATGATTTATCCCAGGACAGAAAAAGAAAAGACTTTATGTCTGCTTGAAATTGTTGCTTAATAGTGCTAGTTTATAGGATACTGCTTTAAGACAGCTAAGTTGACTGTACCAACTTTATTATGGGTTGTATTGCACTTTAAAATTAAATTCAAAGCGGTGAAAGTGTGTGTACAAATCACTGCTGGACAGTCTAAAACACACATTGCTGTCATCATACTGAATGTTTGCCTGAAGGTCAGAAGGCAGCTAGAGAATTCCAGAACAAATCAATTTTCACATTTCACAATGTGAGATTAAAGATTTTTCATTTGCACTGTGGACTTAAATACAATTTCTGAATTATTGATGATCTGTCATAAGTATTGCTGTCTGAAAAATAAAAAAGGACAAGCTTCGATTAAGCAAATTCCTACCTGTCAATTTTGAGAGGAAGGTGTCAGTGAAGTTTATGCTGAAGACATTAGAAAATATTTTCAGTTTCTCTTCTAAAAGGAAATCTCAGTGATGATTTCTAGTGTGTAAAAGGAACAACTAAACAACTTTTAAAGTAATACAACCTGATGTTATAAAAAGGCTGAATCCAAATTCTCCTCTGATTTGATCTCCGCTGAAACTTATTCAGTTACAAAAGACTTAAACTGAAACAAAATTTGGCCCTTGGAGATGAAAGGAAACCTCCATAAGGATCACTCCCTCTCTTTAGTTAAAAATCAAATAATGGAAACAAAGATATTTGTCACATTCTTAACATGATAGATTAGTTGTGAAACACTACTGGCAGAATAAATGGTGGGCAGAATTAAAAAATACTTTATCAAGATCAAAATAAATATAGGAAGGCATAACTGCAAATCTACAGGAAGCCAATAGGCTGGGTTTTAATTCAGTTGAGTTTTTACTATGGCACTTGATAAAAGCCAACAGGAACATTTATCATATTTACTTCAGACCTGACACAAGCCCACAATAAGGTAATTTGAAATGTTTCGGAGGGTTTAGAGTACATTTGTTTGTTTAACTGCAATGTTGCTTGAACGAGGGTCATAACCTGGACTTTGTCTCTAGTGTATGGGCTCAAAAGATAACAACTGTATTGGCACTCCAGAGAAGTCCAGGCCTTGCAATGTTTTATACTCCCCAGGAGCAGGAATGGAGCAGCACACTTGTCTGATGAGGCTCCTGGGAACATACTCAGGTTGGCGTCCTCCAGCTGCATCTTTGCTTCCAAATGAATACTGGAGAAGTATTGTTTTAAGGAACTGGGGCAGCCTCCAGTGTCTTGCATTAGAAGAAATAGGAAATCATATTTGGGTTCGGCCTATGACCTCATTTATTACACTTGCTGTGTCAAGAAGCTATTTGCTCTCTATTTTCATCAGTCCAGAGCATTTAACTGAAACACTCAGAGTGTTCTGACTGCAGAAATGAAGTAGACTAAATAAGGTGAAGTTATCAGCCTTAACAATCTGCAGTATGAGTTGTCTAGGGAAGCAACACACTGCAGTTACAATAGCAAGCTCCTCAGTGGCTCTGGGGAGGTTTGTCTCAAGGAACATACCTGGGAATTTCAAGTGCTACCTACCAGATGTTTGCTGGAAAGGATCTAACAGAGGACAGCAAGGGGCACTCAGAGCAGTCAACTGCACCTGCACTAAACCTTATTGGTTTCTGTTGTTAAATACCTGTCTCCTTGAGAGCAACTGGCTCTCACAGAGCTAGAAGGATTTTCAAAGTTTTGTTCAAATCTTCTCCATGGGTCAAAGAAAAAAGGAAAACATTATTATTGTTTTTGTTCATGATGTTATTAAATATTTTGATGCTCCCATGGCTCTGAAAAGGAAACTTTTTCCTTTGTTATGTAGCTACCACCTGCTGCTGGTGTATATAGACTATAAAAAGTAAAAAATCAAATGCTTCCAATTTGTTAGCAAGGCTTTCTTACCTTAAATATGAAAGTTTTAATATTTTTGATGCTTAATGGGTTTTAATACCTGGAAAATTATAGGAAAATAAAAATATAATAGCTAAAGTATTAGCTACTCCATGGAATTTGACAGTATGTGGCATTTGCCAGGGGACCAAGATCGCCATCTTTGGCACCACTGTAGAACACTGACACAAACTAATGGACTTGGCTGACAAGATATTTCACAAGGCGCTGCTCTGTGGATGCGACTCCCTTTCTTTCACACAGATCCAGTTTACAGCACAATTCATTTCTATGCACAAAAGTCAGGAAAGAGTCCCACATATTTCAGTAGGAGCAAAAGTTAACACCAAGTCCTACCTTGCATTTATGCACAACAGAAAGGAATGGCTGAAGATGCTCCTTCATAAAAAGCAAATCCTGCTCACATTAACAAGAGCATAGTAAGAGAGGGTTCAAGGACTTCTGCCAGCAACATGATTATCTGCAGGGGCAGAGCACAAGGTTTAATAGAATCATGGCTCCCTCAGCTATCCGGGAATGAACTTTCATTACGTTAGATGCACAGTCAAAGCTTCGTAAAGCAAGATATGATGTGCAGACAAAGCATAACAGAATACACTGTAGAAATGGTTCTGACGGGTTTTCAAAGTTATTTTGGCACACAAGGTTCAAAAATATTCCTCATATTTCTTAGCTTCTGAAATTAGACCAAACCATATAGATATATAGACTAGACATATAAAAGACAAGCTATTTCAACCTATTTAATCTGGATAACTGTATAATGGATATTTAACACCAGTGAAATTAAAACATGCTAGAACACCAAAGGATACAAGAAAAAAACCTTCAGAGAAAAAGCTTTGGACATAAAAGAAACATGGACCTCTAAAAAAAACCAGGCAAAAGTTTCTTTACTGAATAGGTTTCTTATTATACAGTTAGTTTAAAATGCACTAATTTGTGCTCAGATTTCTTTCTGCACAGTAGTTTATGTACAAATACTTATTTTAGACTGCCCAAACTCTTATTACATCTCTACTGGTACAAAAAGACTATTCAAATTGACTTAGAATATTTTTAAAGAGTATAAACCAAGTTCATTCTCTGGCTAAGAATCTTATCCAGAACTTTAGTAAAGACAAAAAGAGTTTTCCTTAAGAATTTTTATAATATGTAAGCACAAACTCTTGTCATTCTGCTCATCTAATGATTTAAAGGCCATTTATACCATGAGATCAGGAGTATTTCCTAAGTAAGGAAAAGTGTGAAGATCAGAGACCAGATACTATGTCTTCCAAATCAGGACTGGCCAAGAAAAAACCAGAATAGCAGCTCTTGGATAAAGTCTCTCAGAAGGGAAATTGAAGAAAAATTACATATTGTACTGCTCCTAAATCAGTAACTTCGTTAATTGTATTAAAGAGCATTGGCAAAACACAAAACCACTGCAGAGATGAAAATAGCATGTATTTTGAGGAAAGAGTCCCACCTGTTCTCTTTGGAGCATTAAAAAGGCAGACTAACACCATCAAGGAAAAATTGTAAAGTGTTTATAAATAACTACTATACTTTGCAGACTGCAAGAGATCAGTGACAGTGATGTTCACCTGCTAAATCCCAGCATAGTACCAGTAGTGCTTGGCCAGCCTTCCTATCCTTCAGCAAAGTGTCCTTAGAGCCTGTGGCCTCACTGCTAATTTCTAATTTCCAGTAACAGTGAAGTGATTCAGCCAAGCACACCACATCTCTTCCTGTTTCCAAATCTCAGATCCTAGGGAAATGGTGGAGAACAACTCCCAGCCTTATGATCAGCATTTCCTTACTGACTTTCTCCGGTCCTTACTCACAGCTGATTCCTCAGGTGGGCTGAAAGGGCAAGGCTCTTCCTCTATTTGTGAAGAAATTAACTCCTCCCTAAACCATACTTGTCTGAAAACAGACTCTTAAAAAAAAAAACAACTGTCACATTTTTAACAGAATCAAGCTGTTCTAATTGAGAGGAAAGAGGGATTAGTTTCCAGTCAACAAACATTTCTGCACAGGACAACAGAAGATTCCATTTACTGTGCTAAAATGTGTCAAGAAACAAGTACAAATGTTTCTTGATTGGCACATGGCAAGAGAATAGCCTATTAATACACCTTATTAAAATTACTTTCCTTTGGCATGATTCCTTTCCCCACTGGCTGCTGAGGACACAAAGTACTAAATCAGCATTTGGCCTCACACAGAGGAGCCACAAGGTTACTCCATGTGACAGTGCTACCCAAAAACAGGAGAGGCTCAAGCATTGCCAGTGGTCAGACATTGTTCACCTATTTCCTTTTTTCTCTAATCTGTAATAAAAAGGATTAAGGTGGCACGATGATAGACCAGGACTACTCAAGGTTTTTCTTCTAAAGATCAGCAGCCATGAAAACAGCCTGTGCATAAGCAAAACAAATTTTTTTTTTTAAATTGAGAGGTAGCAACAACATATATGAAGCATCTTACATTTCTCTGTTCTCATCTTTACCATTATTTGACTAACAACATAAATTTCTAAGTCTTTGCTTATTCCTGTTTATTTCAGCTATTAGCCACAAGATACATAAAGCTCAGTGCTGGATTCACCAACATCCCATTTCATTTAGTGATGTATCACAGCTGCTCAGTGCAGACTCTTTCCTCTCCTAAACAACAAGTGTGGGCTGCCTTAGGGATTTTGGACCTCAGGACCCAGTTTTAGTCTCACTCTGCGTGTACAATTCTGCTCAAATGTACTTTCTTCCTGTTTTCATCCCCTACCCTTCCCAAGACTAAATCATTTTTATTTTACATCATTCCTCCTTTGTGGTCATTAACACATTTAAATGTACTTTGGAGGAAGAGCAGTGGAAACCATGCCTGTGTAGGATCAAGTTGTTGCTGCAAAGAATTATGCACTGGCTAAGCACCACATAAGCTTTAAAATAAGGTTTATTTTCATGGATTGATTTCACCCTACTGAACAACACTTACATATAATTTTATTAACAAGTAATTTCTCTAAACAAAGTTTTACTGGTCTTAATTTGTAGGACAAAAGGAAACTGCAAGAAGAAATTACACAGAAACGTCTAAAAGTAGAAGAGGAAAAAATGAAACACCAACATTTAAAGGTAAGTAAAGTGTTAGATTTACGTAACTAAAGATAGCCTCAAGTCACACAGCACGAATAAAGGTTGGGGATTTTGGAATGCAAATCTTCATGCATTTAAGTTGTGCTTTTACTGTCAAATTTTCACAGCTTTTTGGAGTCTTGCCAGGAGTCCATTTGACTTTAATAAGCATCACTCTTTGAAAAAAATTACACTGTGGAGCTAATGTTACTTGATCACTTTCATGGCATAAAATGAGATCATAACCAGGAAAAACTCACAGATGAAAATTAAGCCTCACATTTCAGACTGGGTGTGTTTACTCCCTAATCCCACAATAGCAGCCTCACTTGGTACAGGGTGCAGCACAATCATGAGGTCTGAGTGCACTTTTTTCCTAGGAAAAAAACTCCTATTTATTTGGCTGTAGGCTTTATCAGCTTGTTCAATTATTCTTTAGTAAAACAACGCTGGGTTTTTTATAGTAAAAAAAAATTTATATATATAAATGTAACGAATACTGTTCTCAAATATGGCCTGGTAAACTCAGGATGAGAAAGCCCAAAGGTACTAAGAAACCTAAAGATCCACCTCTGTAGATAATTGAAATTGCAGTGATTTCTACCCAACACCACTATTCTTAAAATGTTTAAAGCAATTTGGCAGTACATGTCATTTAGGGAGGTAAGACAAAATCTATGCTTCTAGAAATATGCACAACTTGGTATTTTGCATACTCTTTCCATTATGTGAGTAGATGAACAGTTTCAAGGAAGATATATTGAATGTAACACCAGGAGCATGGCATGTCTCCTCGAGCAAATGTGAAAGAAGCATATTTAAAACAGACACCAGATCCTGAGTTTCATCCACCCTTCTCTTTTGTGTCAAGCCAAAAAAAGAGAAACCATGATAAACTAGTTCACTGGGCAGGCAAGCCAGCACAGAGCCAGGCCCAGGTTTTATTGGAAGGTAGTTACTCCAAGGACAGGCTTGACCATTTGTGTAACATCTTGTCTAAAAGGGAGGGGAATATCTTTTCCAAGTCCTTTGCTCCTTTGAGGAGCAAACATGTGACTCTATTCCTCCATCATAGTACATGGCTACATTGAGTACTGAAAGTTATATTTCAAGTTTCCATGTCCATAAATCCAGATGACTCTTTTGCCCTTCTTTATAGAGGGATAAACTGATCTGTTCTAGACAACCAGCTAATCCTCACTAGTGCTGTGTGCAGACAGAGCCCTAGGGCAGTCTCCTTACAGACTTAGTACATGTTTGTAGCTAAAATTAATAGGTACAATGGAGTTTTAAAAGTTAAGAAAGCAAAAACCAACCTTGCACTTATTCTGAAGAAATTTTATGGAGTTTTTAGAGAAACTAAAACAGTCTTGGAATAATACTACTGAAATGGTTTTCCTTTGGAAGAGAACAGAGGATGTGATTTCTTTGCCTGTTTTATGAGAAATCATACGGATGTCACACAAAAGATTTTAAATTAAATCAGTCCTATTGTACATATGAGGCAAATCAAAGATCTGTTGAGGAAATTACTCACTTGCAAAAGAAGGATCAGGCATACATTTAAATCCTATAAATATATACTTACATACACATGTATGCTGTATAAATACATACATTATTTGGAGCACACAAAATGTAGACTACTTTTTCCAACTCAGGAATAAGACAGGCACCTAATATCAAATACAACATTAATACATGAACATCTCTCGCTTGATGCCCTAGAAGCTTTGTCCCTTAATGAACATTCATGCTTCAGACTAATTCAGGTATTTCAATGGAGTCAAACAACAAAAGGATCCAGTGCATAAATTGCTTTAAGACAGATTTAGACTTCTAAAACACTTAAACACTGCAGTAAATTTTATTGAGGGATAATTTCCCTAGTAATTCAGGTTGATTTCACTCATTTATACACATACCAGTTGTGCATGGTGAAGTCCAGAGCTTCATGATCTTCTAGCATCTCACACGTGTCCCCTAGGAAGCTATTGCAGGTTAGTAAATCTCACTACCATAGCGATGTTCTTGTTAGATAGATATCACTATCCTATTCCCCATTTTGTCCTTCATATTTATAACTCTTAGCAAAACATTTATTAAAAGGCTGTTTGTTTGGTTTGTGGGGGTTTTTTGATTGGAGCTTTTTTTTGGTATGTTTTTTGTTTGCTGGAGGCTTTTCTTTTTTAAACTTCCATTTTGTAACTAGGAATCCCTGCTCTGGCTTTCCAACGACTTTGTTTGCTGTCCCCAAGCAAATTTCTTACTAGAAAGACAGAGATGAGGCATCATAACAGACCTTAGTTATCTGGTGGAACTGGAAAAGGAACGTTTACTCCCTGCATGTGCACTTCTATCACATGAAGTGATGCATGCAAACAAATACACCTGCGTGGACAGGGTTTCACACGACTGCAAGGGGTACTGGGGGCTGCCAGTGCGGGTACAGGGGAAATTTCATCAACTATTTCTAGATGCACCAACAACTAATCCTTCCTCCTACCTGGAATCCTTCTCACTGAGGCAACAGGGGAAAGGACCAGACAAAGTTGTTTAAGAAGTGCAGTCAGCACTGATTTGCATGTACTTTCCAAGAGCTTTTACAGTTTAGCTTATTAAGTATCAGGCTTCTGATGTGCCTGAACTCCATTAGTGCTACCTTGTAGGTGCTGGTCACACACCTCCTTCTTCCTCTAGCAGTTGACAGGGTTGAAGCACATTTTTTTGTGAAAAGACATGAAAGTTATTTATGCCTTCCCCAAAATGTAAGGTAAACTGCCATATCCCTGGGAGAGCAAGACCCACAAACTCAAAACTTTCCAGTGAAAGATGAATCTTCCAGTGCTAGTCCAGCCTTGTAAAGGATTGTGGTGGAGTTACACCTGAAGCACACACCATCAATTACTCACAGAATTTGCAAAATATTGTCACAGTACTTTTGACGTGACCATGAACCACAAAACAAAGTGATTACTTTCCAGCCTCTGGCCCTTTCCAGGGTTTTATCACATCACAGTGTATAAGTATCCCTTTCCCTTAGCACTTGGAGCCTAATGCAAAATGAAAGTGCTTTCATGCAGTGCTATAATACACGCACAAGCTAGTTCTGAGCTAGAGATACTTTCGTCATGGAAGGAAATGCTAAACAGGAGAAAAACCCTGTCAGGCCTAAAGCAGCTGCTCCTGCACTGGCTCAGTGTGGCTGCCTGGCTGGAACAGACTTGAAACCGTCTTTTATTCAAAGGCTGTTTTCCAAACTACACAATGTGTCATTCTTTCAAAAATGGCTAATTAAATGAAAAAGGTTACATGGCATTTAGTTGGGAGTAGCAGAAAACTGCTCTAGAAACATGCAAAAATAACACTATTGTGTTACACTCATATTTAGGGTGTTTGTTCTCTTGGGCCTAACCCTATATATACAGAAGCTTTTGTTGATTTCAATTGATGGTAGCAGTTCCTGAGGTCTACAGTGCCAGCCCTGCTGTAAATCTCACAAGGATTTATAAATTTATTTTTGGAGACATCAGTGCTAGACTAATACAGTTCCAGCCAGGATGACAACCTCACTTTTCTAGAAGCCCAACTTTTCATTAAAATCTAAACAGCTTGATAGAAAGGGAATTAATAACTATGTGCCCTCCAGCTTGAGAACACAGTATCTTGTGGTCAACGAGAGCTGTGCCAACACCAGACTACCTGCATCTACCAGATCATGTAAAACTATCCTATTAAAATCTGCATTTATTTCATTAGAGCCTAAGACAACTCTCAGGAAGTGCTGCCAAGTGATTCTACAGACTGATTCATGGCTCAGGACATCAGTTTGGAGCAACCTGTGTTTACAAGGATTTCCTAGGATCCAGTGTTGAGAGAGACAGAATGCTGTCCTGCAGGCTAAGGCAACTGTAAACATCGCTCTTACATCCCACAAGTAAAATATTAAAAAGAACCATGGAGTGCACAGACTTCTCAAGCCTGTTTTAGACATACTTTCTATGACATTATATGTCAAGTGGAAAGTTGCTCTTAACTGCAGTCAGGTCCTACATATACATTCCTCTGCCAGCTGGGCCTCAGTAATAACCTCATGGAAAGTACACAATAAATAGAAAAGCGTAGGAAGCAACAGTTTAAGTGACTCAACACAGGATGCAGGCAGGGATTCCAACAGCCCCTGCAAGCAGCACTGAGGTTAATGCAGCCTTCTCACCAGTGCTGGCCACACTCTGCCTCAAGCAGCAGTAGTCAAAATTCAATTTAATCTGCATCCACATCCTGCAATTTACAAAACTATATGGGGGGGAAAAAAAGCAAAAACTTAACATGGAAATTAGACAGCTCAAGGAATCTAAATTATAACTGGAACATTCATGTTTAATTAAAGGCTTTATATGTGTGCTCTTTTTTTGCCTGTTGAAAGAGTATTTCTAAAGAGCCCCAATTCCTACCCCAAGGCAGCAACTGGATTTATATCCCTGAGTTAGACTGAAAGGAGTAAAAAGGGGTGCATGAATGTTGGTTGGCATGGTTTACAACTTTCAGCCTGCCAATATGAACTGATCTCCAAGAATTTTTTTTTTTTTACACGAGGAGTATTTTTGAGAGCTCTGATGACTTTCAGGTACCACCTTTCATAGTGTAAAGCAGCTGCAGGAAGCAATGAGTCCATACAACTGTATTTTTCAGAACTTGGAAACACAGCTGAGAGAGATACCTGTGCACATGCAATACACCCATTTGTCAGTCACAACTGCACAAAAAGAGCTCCACAGGCACTAATCAGGTCAGGACCTAAATACCTAAGCTCTGGATTGCCCCTACAACAGCAGCTCTAAATACATTGTAGGTCTGCTGAAACACTAACCAGTCACCAGCTGCCCATGCTCCATCTTTCCACCGCCCTTCTTACCCCACACACCTTCACCAGTTGAAATGTGAGTTCACTGTCATAACTACACAAGATCCTTGTAAGTTCCAGGGGTAGCATTGCATCACTAACTACCTAGAGATCTCTTACTCCTATACAATCTTATTTACAGAAACCTTTCATCTTTTATACCTCCTTCCAGAAGTTATGCAATGTCAGGACCCCAGAAATCAGGGTTATTGAATTAAAACAATTGTGCTTCTGACTCGAGCCTTTCACATGAGTCTGTTATATGTCGGGTTGTACAACTGGTTTGCTTTATCAAAGACACACACCACTGGATCCACTTACTAATATTAATCTCTTATGGATAGAAGCTGACATACTCTACAATTTTGTTGGATGAACTAATAAAATGGGACATTGTTCCTAAAGATTTTGGTTTTTAAGCCAACCTCGAAATGCAGAAGTTGTTTAGCATTTCTCTTCCAGTGGCACTCACTACAGTGAGGTTGCCTTATGCTGGATAGACCCCAAGGCTGTGTATCACATCTGTGGCATCCAGACAAATACAGTAAATTGTTGAATACCCTAACTTTCAGCATTCACTTACTTGTCTATTTTTTCCCCATCAGAAAAAGGCCTTGCGAGAAAAATGGCTCTTGGATGGCTTTAATTCTATGACTCCAAAAGAAGAAGAAGAAATGCAAAAGCAGAATCAGGAGGACCAACAACGGACTCATGAACTGGAACAAGACATCTTCAGGTAGGGAAGTACCCCTGCCCTTGTGTATGGGTTAAAATGGTCCCATCTTAAAAGTCCTATCTTATTTTGGAAAAAATGAAAATGTCAACAAGTGCTAAACACATGCAGAGTAAAACAATCTTTGTCATGTTTTCTACTCAGAATTAGAGAATACAAAACAGTTTTCCATACTTTAGATTGTGATAAACTGCACAATAACTATATTGCAGAGGATTTGTTTCTCTAATTCCAGATGTCCTTTCCATGCTGTATTCAGTAGGTGTAAGCCATAACATATGGGGCTTGCTCTGAGATAGCAATTGTTGAATCAGAACTTCAAAATAACAAATTTTGAAAGTTCTTCAGTTTCACTAGGTCCTGGCTCAGCCTTTAATACCTGACTCTCACCATAACAGCACTTCAGAACAGTACAGGCTTCCTAGCCCCATTAGTAATACTATCTTCACTTGTGTTTTGTACTCAATTTAGTCCCTGAAACCTGCTATAGTAAAGGTCTTTTTTACCTTTCATTAGAGATGTTCTACAAACCTCATTGCCTAGTACATCCCTATCACAAAGGGCTAACATTAAACTTCAGAGACAGTCTCATGAATGACTCTTATTTACTATAGACATGATTCCAGGTGCTTGTTAGCTTCAGTTAGCACTTCCCAAAGTGAAGAACTGTGTACACAATCAGCTCCTTTCCTGGGTCTAGGCATACTGACTGGTACTACCCCTTAGCACCCACAGAAAAGATGTTCCCGTTCCTTTAGATTCTGGAAAGTTTCATCATCATTTTTCGAGCAGTCTTCCTCTATTTCAATTCAATAGCATTTTCCTCTCTACTTTTCTTCCACTGTCCTCCTACACACACTGTTTCGGCAAAGCTGTCACCAAGATTACCTTCTCTGGTGATCTCCCATCCTCTCCCCTCCTTGCTCCATCTCTGACACAGATAATTCTCTTGGCTGACAGGTAGCAGCCTAGTGCTGGTTTGTCCTATAATTATGCTGAATTCTTGCTCAAAAGCACTTTTCTCTACAGAACATCTTTACACACACGTGTGTAGGATTCACTGTTGCAGTGGTAGGAGGTAGACAGCACGTCCTGAAAACAGCCTGGGAGGCTGTCACTTTGAAGGCATGCAAGAGGGCTCCATAGGACAGTGTGATTGCCAGAAAAGAACAGCATCTAGGGCTAGAATGGGCTAAGGAGCAACAAGGAAATGCTGCTGAGCAAGTATTTCCCCATCAGACCCTTAGAAGTTCAGCTCTTCTCTAAGTAGTGAGAGAAGAGATTAGATTCAAAGTCCTGTTGACCATGAGCAAAGCCTAGCTAAGAATTTAGGCAGGTTTATTCACGTCTTTTGCTATAAGTTATATTTCCTACCATTCCCCAACAGTTGTTTAGAAAGGGCACCTAGAAAAACATCCACATTGCCTTTCAAATAGCATTACACCTTGTTTATACATACCCAGCCCAGTTTCAAGCCAGCCAGTGGTGATACAGAAACCTAGGAATAAAGTCCACTAATAAATATAAAATATGCACCACACAGCACTTGCACAGTGCTTTCGCTATGCCATAGCTATCACCAAAGCTAACAAAAGCTTGTCTGACCTTTGACCCGCCCTGTAATTTAAACATTGCTAAACTGATCATGTAGACACGTCATACAGTAGAAATAACAAATTGAGAGGCTCAGTAGAATTCTTTCTTCTAAGCATCTAATTATTAAAACTCACTTGATTCAGACATAACTCAGTTTACTGTGTTGATTATTCTGAGTGTGTTTTATCTTCAGTTAAAAAAATCTGAATCACTTTAAAGACTTTTTGATTACCCTTAGACCAGTCTTTGTTTCTTTCTGCTGAGAGGACAATTGCAGCTGTAGGCAGATTATTTACAGTAGTGGCATAGGCCTTGCCATCACCCTCCTAAATGGGACCTCTGTTTTGAAACATCCTTTATTTGGGTTTAAAATTGAGCTTGTGTATATCTGCTAATCAGTTCAGATTTTACCATTTTTTTATAAAAGGGAGAGATCCATTCTTTCTATCAGTGACAAAACAGTGAATAGCAAGCAGCCTGAACCACCTTGCAGACAAATGGCTGAATGCTTTGGCTATAGACAAAAAACTGCATTTACATTATCTGTCCTGTTTACCCTCTTTAGGTGTTAGAAGCTCCAGTGAGCCAAGTAAGCACATCCTTGGTCAGGGTACAAGCTGAATGAAGAATTAGGAATCCTGTTTTCTCACTTAATCTTCAGCTAATAACACTCCTTCTTGATGGAATTAGTTGCTAAACAACATATTTAAAAATGCAAAACAACTAAGGTCTATTCAATTGCTTATAATGTGATGCATGAAGGTGGACTCAGGCTATACTCCAGAGCTGCTAAAGCATTTGACTCACGTCAAAACACATGAGGACTTGTTAAACTGCCTTTTCCCCTCAGTCTGGAATTCTTCAGGGTGGTATCTTCCTATCTGCTTTTCATTCTTAAGCCTTTTTTTTTTTCCTGGGGTGGCAGTGATGCCAACTCCAGCAGAGCAGCTGGTGGCCAGCACCAGCCAGGCAAAGTCCATAGATTTTCTTAATTCAGCTGCTATTTTGGCAGAGAATTTTCCATTTAGTGTCTTGAGTGTTCTAAGGTTTCTTCTCTCATCCACAACTCCATACTACTTATTTTCCCCTCTCATATAATAACTGCTCCTTGAAAAGTGAAGGACAAATATTCAAAGGATTGATTTAATACAGCAGTTAGGTCATACTTCAATTTCTTTCCAAAAAAAAGCAGCACTGTACAAAGGTAGTTTCTTATAATTGCTAGACTAGTTGCTAGATCCTTTCAAGACAAACTGTGATATAATTTTATTAAAATGTCATTGATTTAGAAGTTTCTAAACATTGAAATACACCAGAAAAATCCTGGCCTAGCTTTTCAACTAGGATGACATTAAAAGGGCTTCAATTTCTTTTAACTATACAAATTGCATCTCTTAGAAGTTTTCTTTCCACAAATTCCAGTGTGCACACTCACAACACCCTCTGAAAATGAACCATAAAATCTGGTTTTGCATGTGTAAGTGCAAAAAAGATACTTAGGGTCTAGATGCAATTCCCATCACACAGGTATGAGAAGTTTTCTCTAAACCCACTGAGCATTCAATCAGGTCCCTTAATTACCATATAAAATGGGTGTTGGTATGAGTGTAAGAGCATATATAAACTTTAATTCATTTCTTGATCACCTAGGTAAATATATGGTGTTTATAATCTTTGATTTATTTGGGTTGTGTTTTCTGTTTTTCCCCACTTCCCTTTTTTCAAATATCTCCAAGATTTGTCCTCCTCTTCTTTCACCTGTGTGTCGAGGAGTGTTTAGAGCCAAGACTGAAATAAACCCATAGTACAAGTTAATGATTTTCCAGCTCATTATGCTTCTGTGAGTTTTTAATGATTTTCAAACGATAAGAATATTGCAATCAAGTCTCATCTAAAAATACAACCTCTCAATATATTAAACAAAGACTGTTCTATAAGAAGTGCAAAAATATGGCACATGGTTATTACGTTCTTTTATAGCTGTCCAAAAATATTTATCCTCCTCATAAAAATTTTTAACACTATGTTCAGTACCTTTGATCAGTCTTCTAAAGCCAACTTGGAGAGCTCAGGTCCAAAGTGTTAACACCTCTAAAATATTTTTTTAGCTTTTACTTTCATCCTGAAGGTATTTTTTTTCACATCTTAGTTCTGAGGTCTGCAATACTTTTGTATATCAAAAAAGAGGACGTTCTCACCAAGAGATAGAAGTCCACATAGTACCCCCTGTTAGTGTAGCTCTACATATCTGAGTTTGAATAGGGCAAGAGCCATAATGTTAATTCATATCCCTCAGCCACACAAGGAAATCAATAATGCTTACGTGTCAACCTGCATTCAGCTTTTCTAGTCTGGTTACTTCAAAGGGGTGACAGACTTTAATCACTCATGGCAACTTTGGTGTAATATTGTGAATCCTAGCACACAGTAAAGAAGTCAAAATACAAAATTACAACACTTTTTTCCCCTCAGGGTTATAGGCCAACACTTCTATAACCGTGTCTGTAACTTTGTTTCAGATCATCTAGTTGTGACTATCCCGAGTGCTCTCAGCAAAACACGTTATCAGTTGCAGCTGCTTTAAGTCTACAGTCATTGATTTCCAGCCTGGATTCAAAAGCAATGGAAAGCATATTTCATGCAAATATGGATGTTTTTGAAATTTTCTTTTCTTTCTGAAGTTAAAAAAAGTTCTTTTAAAAAGAACCAGGAGACTGAAGTTAAACAGCATTAACCTACAGCTTAAGACATTCAGTTCAAGTCCCACTTCAGAGTTAAATCTGGATCTGGATCCTAGATCTTCACGGAAAAGTGACTTTCCAACTACTCAGCTAATATGGCAAATTCTATCTAAAATGCAACAAATACGCAGTTATGCGGAAAGGAGAAGTCTTGACTAGAAAGAATAAAAAAATAGGATATGGGACACCTGCTTAAGTCACTGCCTTACTCAACAGAGAAAACAACCTGACTGAGATACTTTACAGATGTGCTTTAACCCAGTACAACCAGGCATAGCTTTCTCCCTCCCTCATAAAGGGATTCAATTTCTTATCCTGGACCTTTCTGTCTAGAAGTGTTTGTCATACACTAAGAAAATAAAAACTCTAATCAAGAACAAGGAAACCTTAATCCTTCTTCTCAACTTTAACATGCAAAAAACACAACATAGATAGACTTAACACACAAGGGCAGGGAAGGGAGCTATAACATACAAACCTACAGCAAGTGCCGGAAGCCCAAAAAGAAATTTTGACTCCTGAGTCTCAATATTCCATGCACATAACAATAAAAGGTTTTTAAAAGAAAATAGTTAACCTATCAACCAAAACCTAACTGGCAAAATAGTTCATGTTTATATGTGGAAGGTTTTGTTTGTTGTTCGGTTTTGGGTTTTTTCTTTTTAAATGAAAATACTATTTTACACTTATTTCCCAATGTGTGTGAAATTATAAGCTGATCTCATATAAGAGCAAAGTTTGTCAAGGTAAGTAGAACCAGCCCTACTAATGTCAATATTCTCAATGCATCAACTCTACAATGTTGTTCACTGCCTAGTATTAAATCAAATGCAACTGTGATTGCAGACTGGAGAAGGAAATTGAGGCTCTGGAAAGACAAGAAATGGAAGTCTCAGCTAAGGAAGAAGCTATTTTGAAGAAACTGAAGTCTGTTGAGAAAACAACAGAAGACATAATAAAGGTTAGTGCTATATTATTCCAGAAATAGAATTCATTACTCAATCATCATCATATCCAGGGAAAGGGGAACTAGCTGGATCCCATGAGCGGTCACAAGCTTTTGTCTGAAGTGACAGCAGTCCAAACACAAGAGGGGTCAAGATGTTACATTGTTTAAGTGCCCATATGTCTCCATTTGCTTATTTACGGGGGTGGGGGAGTGATCCCTATCTTTACTTGTCTGTAGCACATCTCCACAAAACAGCACTGCCGCTGACACCCAGCAACTTTGCCTCTCAGCCAGAGACAGACAGAACAGGTACAGACCAGGTACAGAGGCTGGTCTGGTTCAAAGTCCTTCAGGTGATGTGCCCAGCTAAACTGCATCATGCTCTCCCCCAACAGAGGTTATGATGAAACATATCTTAGTGTTATCAGTCATTAGTCTTTGTCAAAAGGTCATTTTAATATTTTTAAATCATCTTAAACCATCTCAAAAAACACAGTGATGAAACTAAACTTCATTTCTCCAGTTGTTCTTACACACACACATTCTGTAAAGATACACAGGGAGATAAGTAAAACTAGAACGCCAAAGTAGAACCTTTAAAAAAATCTTTGAAGCCAACCAGGTTGTGCCACAGTGGGAGGCTAGGTCACTGTTTAACACTTCGTATTTTTGTCCTTCCCTGTGTGACTTGGGATCATATTGGCAAAAAAACCCCACAAATTTCACTTTCTCACTCACCGTGCTCCAACTGAGCACGTTTCACTTTTAGCCCCTTCTCTGTATGAAGCTGTGCACACAAAAGGTTAAAACTACCAGGGAAACCAAAGCACTGTCTAGTTAACATCTTAAAAGTAACTATCACTTTTATTGTTAATGGTTCTCTTTCCCACCTAGTCTGTGAAGACTGAAAAAGCAGGATTTGAAAAAGGTACGTTTGGTCAAAAGAATATTTTTTTAAAGGTTCTTATCGAAGTAAGTTAAAACACACTAATGCTTTGTGGATCTGTGGATCTTCTTTACTCAGAGGCAGCAGACTACATATATGCCAGCATACCTGACCTTCCCAAGTATTTCAGACCTTCTGCACTGAGAAGTACAGCACATGCTGACACCGATGACGAAGAAAAGAGAAAAGGTATTGCTTATTAGTAACTCCAGAAGCTGTCAATATGTACAAAAGCTTCCTATATATTGAATCTAATACACATTAAGCAAAGAATAGACATTACAGATATGAGACAAATTCTCATTTAAGCTATGTTACCAGTTAGGTCGTCAAAAGTGAGAGGTGAGAGAGTGGTGTAAGGTATGTGCCTTTGAGAATAACTCTTTTCACCACTGACACTTCTTTCCAGCACTTCATTCCTCTGCCTGTCATAACTAAGTACAGACTCCCTTCATATCATTCATTTCACATTTTCTATCGGCACTTACAGCTGTTGGGCAGCTAGCAGCAGTCTGGTTTTTTCCCAACTACTACAAAGCCTCCTAACCCTTCGGCGTGCCCAAGACTCTGGCATCGCAGCATACTGAGGTCTTTCAGCTGCCATTGCCCAGCATAATGCTAGGGGTCAAGGTTGAATCTGGATTTCTCAGTCTATCCTATAATGAAAACTGTCTCCTCAACAGCTGATTTTTACAGAATTAGATCCAAATGATTTTTTTTCCACAGGATAAAAGGGGACATTCAAAATGAGAATATAGTGGTTGCGTATGTGATAATTTCACATATTTAATAATTCATTCTGACAGTCATTCTCTATCACTGTCAGAACTCCTGTATTTCTTGCAGCTACTGCATTACCAGTTTAAGCACTTGTTTCTTTCAACAGCATTGTTTGCCATGGAAATTAAGGTTGAAAAAGACATGAAGACAGGAGAAAACACAGTGTTATCAACAATACCTCTTCCCTCAAAGGAGTTTAAAGAGACAGGAGTTAAAGTCTATGATGATGGCAGGAAGTCAGTCTATGCAGTGTCCTCAAACGGGAGCACAACACAAAATGGGATGGATGAACTTGCACCTGTTGAAGTGGAAGACCTGCTACGGCAGGCAACTGAAAAAAATTCTCAGTCTCCCACAGAGTACCATGAACCTGTGTTTGCAAACAAATTCTGCAGGCCAGTAACTCCTCAGAAGGACAAATTAGTCCCTGGACCAAAACCTGAAGGCACTGACAAAAGAGAGATGAATGGATTTAGCAATCATCAGACAGAGTTCTCCTCCAAAACAGAGCCCTTTATGGAGCAAAATAAAGAGAATGGGCTTGATCTTCCAAAGGTGATACAACCAAAGTCCCCCTCTCCAGTGATTTCCCCCTCAGAGAAGAAAGCGCACACTAATCCTGAGAACAGAATGATTCATAATGAAGAAAGAAATGCTGCCCATGAGGAATTAAAACCTTACCAGGATACAAGAGAAAGACACAGTGAGACAAGGTTTTTAAATCCCTGTCATCCTAATGAAACATCCCCTGCAGCTCAAGAAGAGGAAGATGTTCGATACAACATTGTCCAGGCTGTACCCTGTTACGTGGATGAATCTGAACCAGTAACGATGGTTTTCATGGGTTATCAGCGCATTGATGATGACGACGCAGAAGCACAGCAGAAGTTGTCCCGGTACGATGGGGTTATCCGTGCAGAACTAGTTATCATTGATGATGATGATGAAGATGACAGCAAATCTGAGAAACCAGCATATCATCCCATAGGCCATTATAGTCAAGTTTATCAGCCACCAAACAGAAAAACCACAGAAGTCCTACAGACGAACCCTGTGAGCAGTCTGGGTGCAAGCCTGAACAAGGTAGCCCACAAAAATTCCATCTCCCTGCAAGAACAAGAGGAACGCTTGAGCTCACCAACACACCACGCTCATCTTCATAGCCCGATGTCTGGAGATGGTACAGAAGATCCCTCACTAACAGGTAACAGAAAAGGAAAATCATGTCACTGCTGTTTGCTCATGTAGCAAACTGATATTGCTCTTATCTGCTGGCAACTGTTTCACTTCTTACATTGTTGGGATTGTTTCAGACTAATAAGCTCTTAATAATAATTTCTTTGCTCTTGTTTGTTAACAAATACCAATCTACATTTTGGATCTGTTGAGTTATTTTGGCTTTAGCAATGCACTAGTTACCATACCAAAATTTGGAAAATAAACTATCGCAGAACAGCCATTCCTGTAACCTTCAAAGATTAAAAGTGGTTCTCTTTCAAGTTCTATTAATGCTACCACAGTTAGCAGAATTAGTTTTCATTTCTTGCAGGTAACTAACAGCATTGCTACTTAACACTTCCTCCTCCCTCACTGGCATGTTTTTGCGCCTGTCTACATTCCAACTACTTCCTAGATCATCCAAGTTACTCCTTAAATCAGAAAGACTGCTTAACAACCAGCTTTACTTTGTATTTTTTAAGGAATCAACATTGCCAACATTGTCTTGATATTATTTATGCAAGTTTTAACGTTTTTTCATTAACCTGAGTTAGATATTTTTATAGCTTCTGAAAGATAATGAAACAGTTTTCATCACTACACACGGTCAGTCCAATAGTACACAGAGTTATTTTTGAATACTTTTTATATTCTATTAATACATACAGTATCTATTTCTTACTATAAAGTTTTATTATAAAAGTTTGAAAGCAATAGCAAAAGCTTCCAGAAATATAGAACACTCTTCTTTATGATTATGTTGCACTTTAATGCAGACAATTAAACTGCATTTAAGTATACTTACAGAGCAGCAGATTTCAGACAGTACTCACATTCCACTGGAAGGAAAGAACACTCTGGTTGAATTACAGGAAGATCAGGGGTCCTGATCCCACATTCTCTCCCTCCAGACAATTTGCAGCAAAAATGTAAGTTTGGGCCCTGCCTAAAGCTGTATTGACAGCCCAGGAATTCTTTACACTACACGTAAAGCCAGGAGAGAGGATGATCACTGGATCATGTAAGAACTTTCAAGTATTTTTGCATCAGTAGGCACTGATTGAGAAGAGCTGCTCAGCAAGAAATGCTCTCAGCTTTTAAGAGTATCAATATCATGGAGTCATGCACAGAAGAGCCTGAAATATTCCAGCAGTGCTGCCCAGCCTTTCTGATCAATAAGGCCACTACAATTTCTATTACTTGAGAGGACCTTTGCTTTCCTCAGGCACCCATCCTGCCATCTGTGCACTTCCCTGTGTCCTCCAGTACCAAGGGCTGCTGCTAGAAGATCTTATGCCAGCAACTGGAAGCAGAAGTAATCAGTACAGGCAAGATAAACCACTCCAGAAACTGGTCCAGCCCATTATATTTTAGGGATATTCCATTAACTCCCCCATCACGTATGTATAAGGTAATGGAGAAAGGATACTCACCCACCCACCAGCAGGTTTCTACTGAAACAGGTCATTTATTCTACAGCCTGCTCAGTGGGTGCTCCTGAAGGTATCCTAGGAAGCAGTTTTCCAAGTAGTAACTACAAGCTGGCAGTACCACTCATATGGGCCATATACAGGCTGTGAGATGTTAGCTGAGCACCTCTGTCTGTCACAACCCCTGTTTATTTTTGTGTCCCAGGAGAAGAATCTGAAATGTCGACATTTTTCCCTTCCACTCAGGCACTTCACAAACTATCTTAGTTCTCTCTCATTTGAGGATAATGGAAAACAAATACTTACTTTCAGGAAAGGGGGCTAAGTGCAAATATAGCAAAGATATTTGAGAATCTGTCCAGTAAATCTGTATTTGGTCTCACCCATTAACTTATAACTATCCCACCAATAAGAAAATGGCCAGTTGGGAAAAATGGATCCCAACTAAATTATGAGCAGTTTGGCAACTGCCTCAAAAATTCCCCCAGTCAGCACTGCCTCCAAGTGAATACCTTAAAGCCTAGTAGGATTTGGAACTAAGCCCTATTCTTCTTTAGCCCTCCACTTATTTATTGCCACTCCCTGGGACATTTTTGAGCAGTAGAAAAAGCCAGGAAGTGACTCAATTTTTCCCAAGCAAACCTATAATCCTACTGAGACTTCTAAAAGGGAAACAAAACCAGGAAAGCCTCTCTAGATCTAGAACAATGTATTATAAAGAGCTATTTCTTAGAGAAATACATTGTTTTCAAAACAGTCATTGATGCTCACCCTAGCAGGTTCACCCTAAACACCACTAGAGAAAAGAGGGCAGTCAATTATTTTTGGTAGCTCAACATTCATCCCTAAAACAACAGAGAGTAAAACAGAAAAACTAATCCTCTCTGAAACTGAAACTTTGGGAGGCACTTGCAGCATTTAAACATTGAACAAGCACTGAGGACTCCGAAAGACAGTGGAAAGTAAAGAATCACAGGGCAAACCAGCATGATGGCCCCTTATGTAACAATTTTTCTTTAGGAAAGACATGAATCTTCAGAACAAGTAACTGAAATAGTTAGTGATGGCCAAGGACACAGAAGCAGAGGAATTATTCCATGTGCCAATCTATATAGAGAAATATCAGATTAAATTAGGAGCTTTTCATGCCCACAAACTTACAAAGATGTAGGACATACCTCTTTCCATATAGCAACAATTTTCCTTTCCCCATAAGCTCCTGTCCCCACCAATATCTCAAAGTATGTGCTCTCAGAAAAACCATAAAGAGAAAAGGAAGACAACGCTGTAATCGGTACACCTGTATTTGCATTATTAGAGCTTATTTTCTTCTTTAAATTTCAGTCAAATTAATTCAAGTACAAATGTTTTGAAGATGCAATATTCATTAGGGAAATGAAAAGTCCTTGGGAGGGAATAAAGGCTAGACATAGTGAAATGAATAAGGAAATGCAAAACTAAAGCTGAATAAGCAGCAAAACCTACTGACAGTATGGAACACGCTCTCATGGGACACAAAGGTCCAAGGCTTTTGGCAGCTAGCTAGTCTAGATGAGCTTTTTTTTTTTCCCTTACCAGTGGAAGCTTTGCAACTTTCAAAAAACACAATGGAGACAGGTCCATTTGTGTTGAAGAAAGTAAAATACAAAAATCCTTTTTAATGAAGATTCATGCAGACCATCTGTTTCTGTAATGTATAGAGCAACAAAAAAACAGACTATGAGGTATAAGTGAAGCATCAAACTGACTGTTCTCAAACCACACCCAGGACTTGAATCCTCCAGAATTCCTCAGCCTGTAAAAAGTACACAGTGTCTTTGTAAGAGCTAAGGTTAACACCAGTGGCTCTATGATATAAAGTTACACTCAGATGCTTCTATGATTTGCAACAACTTCAGCATTCAAAACATGACTCGAGTTGGACACTTGCTGACATGTGTAAATCAAGTAAACAGCTGCTTTAACCCCTCGTGTCTCAGTAGAGAGACATGCAGGGTGAAGGAATGAGACATGCTATTTTGGGTGACTCTTCAAACTAACAGGTCAGAGTAATGGAGATTATTCCTGCTGCATTCTCAGATCAACAATGTGCTGGGGGGGAGGCTTTTACATATCAAACAACAGCATTATATTGCTGTTCTAAAAATAACCTTAACATTAAATCATTTGCCTTGCAGTGTCCCTTTCAAACTTACCCGCATTACTTCCAGTTAGAGACAATAGCCATACTAATGTTTATACAGGCACTGTTACTGCATCAGATGAAATCAGGAACATGACTAACTCCCACTCTGACTCACAACACCAGGAAGAGAGGAAAGTTCTCTGAGCATCACAGAAAATGAAAAGGTTTCCAAACAGTTACAGCTCCCACTGAGGAGTTCAGTTTAAACAAAGAGTTTGTTTATTTATTAATGCATCCTTTTAATCTGTCAGCATCCAGTCAAGGGCAAAACCAACTCTGTGTAATATGTCAGTGAAAGTAACAGAGACAAAACAGAAGATAGCTGCGCTAATTTTTAAATAGCGATGATGGAGTAATTCTTAATATACTCACTTTATTGCAAAATTACCAGAACTAACACCTTCTACTGATTTCTTTCTATAACACTAAAACAATGCTTATTCTGCTGGATTAACCACCGGAGGTATGTGTATTCTTCATTTTTCTAAATAAGGAGATTTTGCTTCAGAAATAGAAAGAAAGACTTAAAATGCAATGGCTTTGTTTGTTTATCTTTTCAGCTCTGAGGATGAGAATGGCAAAGCTGGGGAAAAAGGTGCTTTAACAGCTGTAATGACATGGAAGTAAAATTTACCACTCAAAGCAGATAAAGCTAAGAAGACTTTCTTCCACATACTTTTTCTGGATCATAATGCTTGTTTTTCTCCTCTATTTTGTGGGCTATTTTGCCCTCTGCATAATCCAATCGACTTTAAAAGACTCAGATTTGACCAACTGCCACACACACAAATCAGATCCTGGATTTTGTTAAATGTTGTGGGAAGCTACCTAAGGCCATAAATGCAGTGTATATACAACTATGAAGACATGTGCATACATGTTCTCACAATCAGAAATATGCTGTTGGTATATACACAGAGCAGATAAACACACATCTCCATGGAACTTCATGGGAAATAGTTGCACATTAAAGTGTGCCAATATATCTGTTTTTGACTGAAAATGCTGTTCCAGCATTCTTTTTGTAAAAGTGTTGGTTAATAAAAAGCAAAACGTGAGAGAGGAGCAGGAAGAAATGTAAATATAAAAACTGCTTTCCAATTATACTACCTTGGATGAAATGTAAAGCATTCCTTTTTAAATGACAGCAGAACAAACCAAAAATAATTAAGCCAGCATATTTAAATATTTAGCCACCTTCTAGAGCTCCACAGTCCATTCACCCTTCTATGTTACATATGACAGTGTAGCCATCCTCACACCCTTCTCTCTTCACCATCCCACAAACATGCTGCCCACTCACAACCTCACAGATCAATCCTGTGCATAATAATATGAACAGCCCGACCTCCTGACCATGGTTTCACCTCCCAGCTTGCTGAGAAAGCCCTGCTTTTCCAAGAAACTGGTTGCAAGACAGTCCATCAAAAAAGAACCCCAACAAAACCCAAACAAAACAAACAAAAAACAAACAAAACAAACAAACACCAAAAAAACCCCCAACAACAGAAAAAACCAACAGCCATACTGTTTAGGTTTCGGTTGGCTGGGGAGCTAAAATCAGGCAAGGCTCCCACCAGAAATACTGAGTTGCCAAAGGCTTGTCCTGCAGATGCAAACAAAGAACAGTTACAGGTGCAGCCAATGCTGGGCACTGTTCTCCAGCAAGATTCAAGGCTCCCAAAGAACAGGTTAATTCTTTCCACATGATAGAGGCAGTAAGGGCCCTAAAAGAAGGTACAATCACACCTAGAGAAATCACATCCAAGTGAGATTTTCCAGTACGTAGTTCTTGAGGGGAAACAGTGCCTCATAGCACACCACACCCTTATATTCAAATCAGTACCACAGCTTTAATTTGCTAGGTCTTAGCCTTGTTTGTAACACTGAACAGATAAAGCTCAGGTTGTTGTTATTCTGGTATAGCTGAATAAAATTATGCACCAGCAAAAAAACCCCAAAAAAACCGACTATAATTTTTTTGCTGGTCTTCTTTTCGAAGCAGGAAACTGAAGTTACTACCTCATACTGAGGCAGGATGGTAGTAATTGACTGATTTGTAGCCTCTAAACATTTGGTGGCTCCCAGTCTGATGTGGGGAATAATCTCAAATTTTAAGACTTGTCAGAAATTGTTACCTGGAGAGTGGAATAGTAGATAAGAACAAATAAATTTTATTATAGTACACTTCCTCTATGCCTATGCTGTTGTTTGTTGCTGTTTTTTTTTAGTGGGTTTTTTCCTTATGCTTCTGTTGTTGCTTGCTGGTTGTGAGAGCAGAAGGCTTCACCCTCAACTCTTAAGGATACACTAAAAAATGAGAGTAGGTGAGTGATATGCGAGTGATATGAAGCAGTCAGAAGCAGTTTTTGTAACAGCAGCAGATGGCTACGGATACTCATCCTCTGCCTTCCCCAACAACCTGTACTATTAAACTTAAATAATATGGAAAAGGGAGCAACTACCATCACAATACTAGTCAAAGTAGTTTAAAAGAAAGACTGAAAAGTTTTGGCTTCTGGAAAGCAGGAATGTTCATCATCTGAGTGCTACAGCCCCAGAGCTTTCCTGCATGCTGTATCAACAAGGACAGAAATACAAGGTGGCAAATCATCTTTTTCAAATGTCAGTAGAGATGCCATGCAGAACTCTAATTAATCATTAAAGCCAAGCGTTTTTTAAGGTCCAGCAAGACAAAAGTCTCTCTGAAGCAAAGCCAAAGCTAGAGTCCTTAAGTGCAGTATCATTTGTGTGGGATATTTATCATAGATAGCTGGTTCAGAGTGATACAATTTTGTGGTTTACATTATATAAAGTCACTTTTGCACAGCACAAGACCACAGAAGCTACACAGTAGCTGAACAAGGTCAGGTATGAACTAGAACAGGTGGTTCCAAGCATGTTCTGAAGAACATGTCCTATGCCACTCCCTCAGGTATAAGCAACAGTTTCCTCCTTCACACAAACCCCTTAGACAAGATGGAATCAGATTTCATCAGTGAGCAAAGCATTTCTCAGACCTACTAGCAGATCATCCCTGTTAACTATCCTTCTGTTCACTTGGACTCTTCTTACTTCAGCCCACAAAAAAAGGTCTAAAACCACCAAGGTATTAACTTCTGCACAGAAATGCAGAATAGCACAGTTTTTCCTTAATGATTGCTGTTCTTTGGTTGTCTGGAAAAGGATATATCCACATGACAAAAGAAAACCGTCCATACCTGCTCAAACAAAAGCTTAAACACAGATATCAAGCAAACACCCATTCCATAATAACTATCTGTATGCTGTATGAACTGGCTTGAATTTAAAGATCGAGTTTCTTAATAAAGCTTGAAAATTTTTCCAATTAGTTCATTTAGGAACACTTCCTATTTTGGAAAACCTTCGCATGTCTCAACCTCTCACTGACAGTTTACAGAAAGCAAGCAAAATAGAACTGTTATTTGAACAAGGGCGCCACGTAGTGTTACAAACTGTGATGGAACACACAAAGCAGGCAAGCTTCTTTTCAGCCTTCCCCAGGAGTAAAGGAAAAACATGGCCATTATTACACTGAACTGGACATCTCCCCATCTTTGATTTTTGACGAAACAGAAAACAATGTAGTACTCAGCGTGAGAAAGAGAAATTAGGTACACCTTCCCCTGGTTCTTTCTGCAGCCTGAAACATCAACTAGCTAAAAATTACTTCAAGTGAAACAAAGTAGCAGTGAACACTATTACATTGGAGTTACGTGCACTAATTAATTTTTGTTCGAAACACAGGCAAAGAACATGATTTGCAGCTAAGCCAAGAGCAGATGACCAGTATTTGGAGGCTGCACCTAACAACTTCATCAAAACGATAAACTACTTGTGAGACTGATCACAAATTTCTACCTGTCACCTATTTTCCTGCCAATATCAAACACTTTCACAGATTTTTTTCAAAGGAGTATACCAAAAACTTTGGAAGATGCTAGAGCTCAATGCCACTTTACTTCCTCTTACTAGTCACATAGGAAAAGAGCAGGGATGGTGGTGCAAGCAGAAATGATGTAAAATTATCAAGTCCTTCAATCAATTAAGTTACAATACTGGACATAAGGGCTCCCATAAGAAACTAGACAATATTGCAAGCACTGGGAAGAAAGAAGTTATCCAGAGCAACTGACAATTTTGCCAATTTTAAAGTTGGATTAGATGTGGAACAAGGAATTTTTTTTCTTCATGAGGAAAGGAAACTGCATTAAAATGTGACACTATTATAACATTCAATTGCAACAACAGTTTCTCCAGGAAGGATTTAGATAGCTTTAATTTATAAAACAACATCTACAAAAACCAGACAATCCATTTTGCTCCTAGGCAAGACTTTTCTAGCTTCCATTTGACAGCATTTTTACATTACTAAAAGGGACAAGAACTTTTATTGAGATATTTACATTCATGTTTTAAAACCCATGTTCATTGTCACACGTAAATGAAACAACCCTCAGTACAGCTATTGTATTACAGAGAGAATCCGGCATTAACCTTAATTTAAAAAGCCATCAATCATGCCTAGGTTGAGTGATTTTTCTTCTATAAACTCACAGTAGATGAAAGAGTCCCACAAAACTTTAGTAGTAGATGAGCCTGAGATTCCCAGGCTTTTGAGATCAGAGCTCTCTAAAAACCCCCCACACCCACACAATTGGCCCCTGCTTCTTGCCCTTCAGCCTGGGTTGTGACTCATTTCTTCATAGTCCTCCTTTCCCAATCTGCACATGATTTTTAACGGGGATGATTCAACTTGGACTCACTCGCAGTCAGCTGCTGCTGACAAAGGGATTAACTTAGCTCCAAAACGCCCTTATGGCTAAATCAGGTATCTGAGCAGCCAAAAAGATCACTGACTACAAACAAACGTGTAGCTTCCTGAATATTACCTGTCCATGCAACAGGCACTATGGACTTGGAAGGTGGAGGAAGACACAGAATCAGACAGCTTTATTAACTGCAGAGAACCACCACCTGACCCACACCTACAAGTATTTTAGAGCTGGCCATACTTGTAGAGATGTTGCTGTAAAAGTCTATACCAAGCCAGGCCTCACTAATTGCTCTTCTATCCAATACTCCCAGTAGCATCATTCCCAGCTAGTTTAGTAGTCCTAGCCTAAAAATATATTTTGAATTGTTACAACTAAAAATCGATACTTTACAGTAAGTAAAATGAAGATGTGTGGGAGCAAGCTGTTCAGAGCCACAAAACACAACTGCAAAGCACTGTAACTGCACAGCATATTAAGGTTTCATTTCCAAAATGACATTTTAAGAGTATCCTTCCATACTTAGGCAAACCATGAACCAAAAAAGTTAAGCAATACAGTCTCTTTCTAGTCTTTGTACCTAGTTCATATATTTGGAGAAATCTTTTGTTGACTAAAAAACTGCCCTCCAATATTCTTTCAGAATAGAATTGTTACAGAATTCTTGTAGTTCTATCTTCCAGATATGCCAGCTCAAAGGGCTCTCACTTAACACGAACAGAAGCTGCTTTTTTATGAAGTCAACCTAGCTCCCAAATTATGTTTTGCTCAATAGCACAAATACAACTGCAACATTCCAGAGCAAGTATTTTCACTTCCATTAAAGCATCAGTTGGCATAAATCCATCTTATTCACAACGTCAAGTAATTCAGAAGCCATAAGCAACCAAAGACAGTAAAACAAATCCATAAACAAAGATAGGTTCTTCCTGATTTGAACTTTGCATAAAGTTACAACAGGTTTTAATGCATTTATATTGAAAACACGTGCTCTTTATGGTTTAGAAGCACCAAGAGGGATGAGACAGAGCAGTATTTTGAGTGAGGCAAATGGTGGTTTTACTAAAGGACTGAAGTTCCTAAACTCCAATGCTTATTATGTAAGCGCACCGCTCTAAGAGCAGACAGTGGTTTTTTGCATTTTACTTTTATCTATTTAGGTCATGAATCAACCTGCATTTCTGACAATTTTTCACTAAGTTTTGTGGTTTGTTTGGTTGGGGGTTTCTTTATGCACAAAACTGTCAAGAGCAGGAAGCTGGCCCATCACGCATCATTACAACACAGTAAAGTGGACAGATTGATGCAGATCAGTCATATCTTAACAGTTCCCCCAATAATATTCATGAAAGGTTTAGGGAACTGACTATCATCATAACATTTTCAGCACACCTTTTCACTCTTCTTTTAACCTACAAGCTTCAATCAAGTTAACAAGTGTGCTTAAAAAATAGAGATTTCATTCCTTACTCAGGCAAAGGTTCCCATTAAAAGTCCCATCAGAAGACAGCTTTTGTAGGACTGAAGGATTCCTCTCTAGATTTGAATTCCAGATCTCCCTAACACTGAGCATGACATGCATGTGCTCTTATTCTTCAATCACATCTTCAGGGACATGTTGAGAAAAAAAGTTGTAACAAAAAGTATTCCTTGTAGATTTTTCAACTGCACGGTATTTCATCACAAAATTCTCAAATACTTATTTCATACTTGGTTGATTGCTATCAGGAAGGCAACAAGGAATACTATATTTCCACAGACATAAATGGTTAACACAATCTGTTTAAACAGACGACCCTGCAAGAAAAGGGGAAGAAAAGTCATTGAACAGGCCATCTTTTTATTGGTTTAAACAAAGAATCATCCCATTTCATAGTAATTGGTTACCAAATCGTCACTCACCTCTGCTTCTGCAGATGTGAGTGACTGCAGTATCTGTACTCTGTCATCCTCTATCACTTCAACTGTTCATGGGAAGAAAAACAGAAGTCAAGTCTGCCCTTAAGAGGAAGGGGGGGGTTGATTTTTATGCTGCAGAAGGCTTGTTCCTATGACTAAGCCTTACACAGCATCAAATCTAAAAAAGGACTTGGAAGTCTCAATTGACACTTCATGACCTGTTACTATCAGGTTCACAGCACAAATAAAAAATTATTCTGGAGCTGACCTACAAAAAGTAAATTCTGGACATGGAAGTCAAAAAACATTTTGTCTCTTTTGCTAGACTGAATAATCAAAACACTGAGTTCTGAGCTAATGCTTTTTCATTTTACATTTTAAGATAACTGGATTTCATTAAGAAGTATTTTCATTAGCCAACATGAGAATACTCATTGTCCAAACACTTCAGGTTAATGTCCCTATTTCTAAGAAGTAATTACTGCAGTTAAATTAAAATTCACATATTTTACAATCACTCCTTCTCCATGTGCCACCTTACACTTAATTAATCACACTTCTTCAATTCTGCAGATGCCTCATCTCAGCCTTAGACACAGATCATTCACATGTGCCCAGTCACCTCCTCTCTGTGACACCAGCCACTGGAGCTAACAATTTCCAATGAAGTTACTACCCGTCTCTTCACAAGACATACTGGAGTCAAGATTTCACATTCCTTCCCCTGGTCAGTCAAAATGGCAAAAATTCAAGCTTGCTCCAGCAATAACAGCAATTCGACAACAACTAAATGCAGATTAAATCTGCATGAGTTAACCTGGACTTAACGTACCCACCTGGGATCAAAATTATGGCCAAAAACAAGAGATTCTCAGAAAATACTTGCACATTTCAGTCTGCATATTTCAGTCCCCCATGAACTGTCTTTTGAGAAATGAGAAGCTACTATTTAAAATGGCATAAACCCCACTTTCCTAGAACACTTTTGTCTTAAAAACTGGTTTACTTCCATATACATTTGTCTACAGAAGATAGGACACTATTACTCAAGAGTTACTCCCTTTCAGCTTCCAAGTTATAGGCCAAAGAACACCTCCTGAAATTCAGTACACACTGGTTTTATGCTCAGCAAGCAAAGGGACAACAGGAGTTTTTCTGGGTTTGTACCTTTACGAACGAGACAGTAGCTGTGTATTTCCAGAAGAACCTCAGTACCAACATGCCAAGCCACAAAGCCAATCATTGTATAGGTGTCCCATGGATCTGGCAGGTCAAGTGCTGGCAGATCCATTCCCAAGAACATAGTCACCACTATTCAGTAAAAACAAGATTAAAAAACAGTAAGAATGTTGTGCCAGTATACTTAAAAAATGCTCTCAATGTTTTTGTAAATAGATTTCCCATGTATTACCTAAAACTGCTTGAGGAATGAGGTTAAAGGAGTTAATGCAGCTGAAGGTTGTTCGGGGTTTTGGGGGTGGAGTAGGGGGTTGTTTTGGGGGTTTTTTGTAGTGTGAGGGCTGAGACAGGAAGAAAAGGAAAAGGCCAACATCTTTTTCAACCTGTTAAGTGCCCTATCACATTCCAGCCACACAAACACTAGCATTTGTGACTACCAACAAGACCAGTCACCACAATGTTAGTGCTTAAGGTTCCTGTTGAAGCTTGCCTCTATTAATAGAATTAAACCCAGCTTCTCGGTCCAGAAGTGAAATTCGTGTTTCCCATTAAATAACATTGAACTATGCTACTGTAAGAACACTATTCTCATATCTTCCAAGACAAAAAGAAATTATGAAGATAAGGATGGGTCCTCATTACAGAGGTTTTTTCAGATTTGTCAGTAATTCCTTTGGTTTTAAAGTCAGTTTTTCTCTAAGTTGTATCCAATGGCACCTTAAAACTCACACAAAAGATGGCCAACAAGGAAAAGGATCTTCAGACATGCCTGGACAGGATGTCCATAGATGTTTTAGATGAACAACAGCCCAGACAACAGAAAAAGCTCCTTTAAATCAGTTAAATAACAGTTACAACTATTACTTCTACTCACCAGCTAATATTCTAGCTGTTGTACCAGTACTCCAGTGAAACCAGTTAAACAATTGCCTCCTACAGAACAGTGAAACACATTTTACTGATTACATAGTTGGGGGAAGGGGGCAGGAATCAAAGAATATTTTTTCATACTTTCAAAAGTTGTAAAAACTTTCCATTGTAAAAAGAATTTTTAAAGAAACAGTCACATGTAATTCCTGCAGCTGTAACTTAACGAGTCAGCTGTACCTCGGCGCGTGACGAGATGGTCTGAAGCCTGCCATAAGTGGTTGAAAGACTGTCAAAGCCATCACAGCACAGCCAAGATAAGGATGAAAACCTGCTTGCTAAACAGAGGACATTTTTCTTAAATATAATAGCTATATAAACAGAGAGAAAAGACACCAAAAAGTTGCAAATTTTATTTAGCATTGTATTAGTAAGTTAAAACAGAGCAGCACTGGGAGAAGCAACAGGACACAATAAGCTGCCCTGCAGCCAGATGGAGATTGTTTGCCTTGGTAGCAGACACACTGCTATGTCTGCTCAGAGGCTGTCCCATCTTTTTGCTGTATTGAGAAATTCTACCAGTGGAAGAGCAGACTAATATGACTACAGAAGCCATAGTACAAGCTCTCCAGCCTCAATTATGTGTCTTCAGGATAGGCCTGTTTTATAACTCATCCAGCACTGGTCTTCTCTCTCACCCAAAAACATTTTATTCAATTTCCCTAGTTCACACCTGTGACTGTATTCTCCCGCCTTGAATTCAGATACTCTAGACTTTCCAACTTTTTATGTCACCTTGCATCAAACAGTACAGGTGACAGCAACAGGTATACAATCTCTATCTAGCTACTGCTCCAGACTAAGCTTATCACTGGATGCAGTCATATCTGAGTTCACAAAAACACTTATTACAGCAGGTTTACCATGCTAATGTCAGCCATCACATCCTTACTCCCTTCATATTCTCTAAAGAACAGTAAGACCAAAATAGCACATAAAGAAACTGTAAGGAATTTATTTGCAGGAAAGAGGAAGGAAGGAAAACACTGACATTTTTCAGCTGTAGTTTAAAAGAGACAACATTCCTCTTCTGTGTTACTAGGATTTGAAATCAGCCTACTTAAGAACAGCTTTCACAGGAACTGGCTTAGAAATAGTCATAACATGTTAGTTCCCAATGGCCCTCCTCATTCATTTAGTTCCACGTTCACCTTAGAGTTAACAAACAAGACAAAGTACACACTTACTTGGCTCCATCCTCCTCGGTATACAAAAGGCAACACAAAAGAAATGCTTGTAAGCATGACTGTGGTCAACATAAGCATACGATGCACCTATAAAAAGTTAAGTTTGCTTTTAGAAACTCCACAGTTTTTTTAATACATCATTAAAAGACATTAAATAGACCAACAGTTAGAAGATATACTTAGTTCCTGCTTTAGACTTTACTTTTACTAGTAAAGTAGGTGAACTTCTGATTTTTATTTGTTCCACTTTATAAGATCACATGGTAAGATGTAAATCATACCACGTTTAGCCTATTTCTTGGATCTAGTAGGTTTATAATTCTGCTTGCAATAATGCTAGAAAATACAGCTAGAGATACGTAGAGATTTTGCCCACCTGAAACCACAACTCCTTTCCAAATAGGAATGAATGAGACCAGACAGGTTTGAAGAATCGTGCAATAATAACACCAATACTAACTGTGGTGATCCAAGCAACAAACATTAGTGCTCCTGAAAATAGAAAAAAAAAAACCAACAAGGTACATAATAGGTAACTTAATTGCACATGAATACAACTTCAAACAATACGTGATAGTTTAGTCCATATGCACATGGTCAGAATTTACCAATTATTAAAAACCTACCACCTGGTTGAGGCTACAGCTTTATAGCTAGAGGACAGAAACATCCACGCAAAAGATAATCATACTTTTCCCACACAGCACAACAGAGCAGCTCTGCCTACTGCATGTTTTCATACATGCTAATACACTTTGTACATACTGGTGAGAGAAGTCATTCTATCACCAACTCTGACATCAGAGGATGAAAGATGAGATTGCTACAATCTGTGTGACAAAGAATGAGTGACAGTTCTATCATGGACCTGCATTAAAGTCCAGTAGTGTGGGAGAAAAAATAACCATTAACTTCATTGTCTCCAGACTGCCAGTTGAGTGGTTTCTCATTTCAAAAGTACCAAACCAAAAATGCAACTAGAACAACTTGAATCAGAGAGAAAGAGATAAACAGGTCCTAATTATAAGTTTAAGGGAAAAGGCTAGTGCAGGTTCATTTTCCTGGGCAAAAAGAATCTTACAACACTGTTCTTGAAATGAAAGATTATTAACAACTTCCCTCTGCCACCAGAGTATCAGATATTGCTAGCCAACAGAATATACAACGTGAATTCCAGAAAGACAAGAGAGAATACCTACTCTGCAATAACTCTGCAGTCTCAGCAAGTCTAGAACTGGGACTCAAAACTAGAAACTGCATCTTACCATGAGCCTTGATAAGTCGTGGGGACCGGGAACCTCTGATATCCTGAGGAAGACCTGTGACATTGTACAGTCCATCGGTGACCAGGGGCTGACAACGATGTTTGTGTATTAGTCCACCTGAGCAGTGACACAAAGTGGTTCATTTCTCGCTTATGAAAGCCACTGCACTTGTAAGTGTGCCCATTCATGAATGCAAGCCCTGTTGTGACAACTGAGCATAATACAAGCTAACACAATACGGTAAGAACCTAGCATCACCTAAGCTATCTTGCACACTTAATGTACAAAACCCAACTCACCCAGCCACAGGAAATACCATTCTCCACTACATGCAGAAGACCCGAAGAGTAATTCCCTTTGATGCTAGTCACCATTTAAAAAAGATGTGGCCAGTTCTCAAGAAGATATCAGTTCCTCTCATCAAGTGAGCAGATAACACATATGAGTAAATTTGCAGTAACTTCCACAAGCAAACCCATGATCCAGACAAGCAGTAAAGGTGACTGAATTAAAGGCCTCAGACTTGCAAACCAATTCTCAGCTAAGCCATGTCCTACAGAAGGGTTACTAACTCATTTAGAGGTGCTAAAAGAAAAGCAACACTATATAAGTCAAGTTTACCTTCACTGGCTTCCCCATCTGCCAGAAAGATGTAGTAACTGGTATCCAGACTAAATCTCCCTTTATAAGCAGGGAGATGAATACTCCGTCTGAAAGAGCATTGAAGAACACCATCTGCAAGCCTCCATGACACATCTTCAAGGGCATTCTGTAAAACAGGAGATACTTAATACCCAGTGTTTTCATATTGCCAGATTAATTGGCTTAAAAGTAACCCTACAAAAGACAAGAGTGTCACTGATGTACAAAGAATGTGAATAATCCAGGGAAGGGGATCCCTTCTGGATTGGCATGCAAGAGGCATGTCAGTAAGTCAACATAGCAACATACAGGTTGAACTTATCACTAATTTTTACAGCTCAAAAGATTAAACAATCTTTAACCCAGGATATATCAGTTGCAACTGCAGTTCTAACAAAGGGACAGACTAATAATAGGCACAAAGTTTCTAAATAGAATAAGCTCCACCATGTGACTATCTTTACATATTAAATTTAGACTTCCAAAGTTAACATTTACTAGGAAGTAAGAGCCCAACCAATCTCACCTTAGAGAATTATGGATCCACCTTAGTATTTACACCTGTTGTGCAATATAAGAGCACAAAGCAGCAGCATAGCTTACTTCAAAGCTACATCTGTGAAAGTGTCTGAGTTATTTTCAAACATACCTCTAAATCCAAGAGAGGATAACTTCTCTCCTTCAGATGGGCAGTGCTTACGTGAATGCGGTGATCCTCATTAACACACAGATATGCATCATCACCACCCTGCAGAGTTGAAAAGAAAAATATCTATAGCCCAATAAAAAACACTACTGGCAGTCTCCAAATGGTCTTTGATGTAATATAGGCAGCAAGACCTGAGAGATTTCTGTAGTTATCAAGCTGTTCTTGCCCATCTTTCAAACACATCAGCATTATTACTGAGAAACCACATTAAGTCAAAGGGATGACACAGAAACACACATTATGATTCACACTCCCCTCCAGAGTAACAACCACATTATCAGAAGCTTCTTTAATTATTTAGAATTTACTAAATTAACTAGACAAGACAGATGGATGTTAAATTTATTTAAAAATCCACTTCAGTTACAAGATTTTTTCCTCCGCAGCTGTAAAACAAGTGTTGTTATGAACCAAGCATTCCTGCACTAGGGATATGAATATAAACAGCATTTCCTTTGTGCAATAAGTAATTTATGGATTATGCATTCGTCAACAGCATCATTGCTTCACTTTAACATAAGTTAGAACTATCTTTAAACATTTTTTAAGACTGTTCGTATAGGAGTAACATTCAAGGATCAAATGCAAATAGTTTTCAGAATAAGAACTCAGCTTCTGAGAGGTAAGATTTTTTGGATGGGTAAATAAAGATTGATCTAACCAGGAATTTCAGTCAGACAGGCTGAATTCTGCCATAAGATATATCCGCAGGGAAATTCTACTGCAATTAGTCAGTCTGAGCTAAAAGTGAATATCCACCTACAAGAAACAACCAGTGTTTTGGCACTATGGGAGAGTCACACTTTGTGTGACATCTGACAGTATTTCCATTTTCCATATGCATTTCCATTCAAACTTTACTAACATCACAAAAACAACTATGGAAAATAAAATAGAACACTCACCATCCACTGGTCATGGGACAATGCAAATGCTAAATATCCTTCACTTGGACCACTCATTTCAATAAAAACTGAACTCTCCTCTTGTTGGAAGGATAGAAAAAAACAAGAAGCACTTCCAGGATCACAGTTCGAAGGGTTCCTAATGCAGAACTTTGTACTTCCACAACCTGATGCACTAAACTAGACAAGCAAACAAACAAATTGTGAGCAATTCTTTCTCCCTTTCTACCCATGGTAGGAAAAAAGCATACAAGGAGCAACAATGTCATCTATGTCTACACACCAATCTCTTAAACCATGTCTACAATTACCCTAGGACTACTAAGTACAATAGTGGTGAATTTGAGTTGAATTTTCACTTTAAAGACATTACAGTAGAATAACTTCAAAAAGTCAGTAAGAAATTCAGAAAAAACTTCCTTTGATTTAATATCTGGAGGGGTAATATCAGCTGTAAGATGAGGAGGAAAAGAAGGGTACTCCAGCTTTTTGTTTGCTTTTAAAAGTAGAAATTTCACTGATACACACTGAGAAAATACAGTGATCATAAGTCACAGTTATCCTGGATCAAATAGCAATGCTTGGTCAATCCTTTCAAAACTCAGTAATAGAAGTCAGTAACACAGATGAACTCAGAGAAGAAAGCTTCTGAGCCTGCAATTGCTAAATAGGAAGTTATTAGTCAAGACCAGAGTAAGTCTGTTCCCACCTCTCATGACAAGTATACATAATATTTTCTGATCATTAATTTCTAAATGTTCTGTTAATCTTCTGACCTGTGTGCAGCATGAGAACATTTAACCCTGAGAAGTTCAGGCAACTCAACTGAAACAGGAGGGTAGCTGTCATGTTCTTAGTCTTACATATCAAAGTTTCTCATCCATCATCTCTCCTTTCCTGTTAATAGGCTGTATCAATGTCATCTCATTAAATTCTACTCATCACAAGCATTAAAGATAGCCTGATTTATGTTTATCATTACTTACTGGCTTTGACATGTAGGAAACTGGGTATGAAGTTGACATAGCCTCTGATGTTGCATGCAAAGGTGGTGTTGGGGACAGCACATCAGTCTGATAAACGATGGGACCCGGAATCTTTACCCAGAAAATCCTGTATTTCTTCACAACTGTGGCTCTTAAACACAACACACACACAGTCATTACTGTATACATTTGTAGTTGCCTGCTACTTTAAAAAGGAAAAGAAAACAAAGGAAAAAATTCTATAGTTCACACAAACTATATGTAAAACCCTCATCTTTATGGTGACCTCTACATTTTAAGGATTGAGGTACAAAAATACCTTAAAACTCAGTAGAAAAATAATTTTAAAACCTAATACCACATGCTGCAGTGGATATAAGAGACATTTGTGTATATGGCATAGACTAGGACTTCAGAGAAGAGTTGCATTACTTTTGTCCTGTAGCTCACAAAAAGCTAGTAGTGTAATAGGAGGGTACACGGATCATTTGGGTAGGTACAAGCAAAGAAAAAGATTCTTAACACTGTATACCACAGGTATGAGAAGTGAGAAGTTAATTAGAAAGACTAAAGAAACCAGTCTCCCCATCCCTTTATATTCTCCCTGAAAGAAAAAAAAACCAACCAAACAAACAAAACCACTTTCAAGCTCTCCCTAAAAAATAAGTGTCTACATTAATGTAGACTCTGCAGCAAGTAAGGAGTGTTGACTTTTCAGGCCATTGGACCCAAGGACTTCTCAGTTGCTGGACAATATTTGACGTAGATGATGGTACAGGCTTACCTTGTCTGCATTTTAATAAGTTAGACTTGATACTAGGTTTACTTACAGAAACTGTACATGTTTTGGAGCATCTCCAGGAGCAATCCAATAAACTTTTATGTCTTTCTTTTTTGCTTTACTTGTGTGACTGACAGCAGAATTCTGAAAACACACACATATCAAGAGTTACACAGTGGATGTGCATTTTGTTAGAAACCACAGTCAGCAGAGGCTGCAACTAAATCCTGAAGAGACACTGCACAGTTACACTGCACAACCCCAGTGCAACTGGCTTTTCCCCAGTCAGTCATGATCAGCTCAGGTAAAGTGTAGCACTGGAACTTCTGCATACTAACAAACTTCAAGGCTAAAAGGAATGACTTGCAATCAGGAAGACTCCAGCAATGAGATAGAGGTCCCTGCAGCATTTATGCAGAAATAGTGAGGTTTTCATAGTAAAATAATGCTCCACTTCTTGAAAATAAGAGGATGAAGAGACCGTGCAATGACTCCTCCTTTTAATATTAGGAATACACTATGTTCATTGGGTACAAGTAAAAGTTATGTTACAAATGCTGCATCTTCCTGCAGCAGTCAACAGCCTCCTGTCACCAGGACAGTTTAAACAGCTCATAAGAATAGTCCAGAGCTGCAGTGAGTCATGTCTCCAGACTCCAAGTTGGACCAATTTCCCAAGAGAGTCACTGAACTCGAATAGGATTACATAGATTAGCTCTGTCCTATTGCAGACAGTCTGGTACAAACCCCTCAGTGCCCAACGCCCCATTCTAAGGCCGGGCTCTACCTTGGTCCGACCACACGTCAGCAGCTGAGAACGTCTCCGGTCAGCTAACGCAAAAGAACCAACTGCAGGGCTATCCAGGTGTTCTGCATCCCGGGCTTGTATGAAAAAGCCTTCAAAATCTGGCCCAGATAGATGAACTGAAGCAAGAAGAAAAATAAAAGGAAGTTTAACTCTACTCCAGAGGAAGAAGGAAATATTTCAACAGTGTCTACCAGATGCTCATTTTACAAGTACTGAATGATGCTTAATGGATTACCTAACAAAGATCCAATTGCTTAGATAAATCCAGTATAGAAAACTGAGGAAAGACATACTATAATCCAAAGAAACAATAAATTAAACTCTTCAGCTATAACTGACACAATACCTTCTATTCTGTCCCCTGGTTTAAATTCAGTCCCATTCACTGTAATGGTGTGCTCAGGTGATAGTTGAGGAGAGCTACCATGACAGGGTACCATGCTAGTGCAGGCTTCTCTTACTTTTCCACTTGGATAGCCACCCACAGATGCATAGAGGCAAACAAACATCAAAACAGCAAGAGCAAAACCAGGCAGCTCCATCTGTATAAAATAAGATTTACAGGGAATTAAATACAATAAATATTTACATTACAGGTCACCATTCATCTTTAGAAATCAGTTGAATGCCAAAATACAAAACCATGTTTAAAAAAAAAGCATTAATGAGAAGACACCATTCCCAGCTGCTGAATAACTTCTGCCTCTGATAACTGCCAGACATTGCAAGAATGTTCAGATACTTCAGGCCATCTACAGGTTGTTGATGTATCTCTCTATCCACTGGGTGGATTATTTCCCTCCATGCATTTTGACAGCACTTTTAAAATGTCTTTTGCCTATCCTGGTCNAAAAAAAAAAAAAAAATCCAAGCCCCTTAAACGTCTGCAGAGGATGGATCTTAAAACATGTCTCACAGATATATAAAGGTCAACAGTATTGAGGAACTACACAGCTACTATCAACCACACTTTTATTAATCATGGTTTAAATTTATTATTATTACAGACTGCCTTTTGTTTCCACAACCCGTGTCTATTTCTTCACGTATGACAAATAATTCCCCAGTAACAAGTTCTTCTTTCTGCAGGGAAACTAAAGTTGCCAAATGTCATAAATAAACTTTATACATGCAAAACTGAGAATTTGGTATGAAGATTTAGACAAAGATGTATATGTTTGTTGCAGACAAGCATAAGAATTCTCCTTTGAACTCTTCCTTTTGGATACTGGACCTCTAGACAATTAGTCAAACAACGGGTTGCTTGTCATGCACTTGTCAAGGAAGCAGTATGCATGAAAGACATGGGGAAGTAGAACAACTGATCCTCAAACAGTTTTATGAGCTCCTAATCTCAGCTTTCATCATGCAATGTTTTGCCCCACCACAACACCACTTTCATAAAAGCTGTGCCAATTGTTCTGCCCCTCAGTAGCAGGCAGAGCTTACAGCTGTACCGTGGTTTACAGAACGCCTTAGCCAACAAAAGAAAGCGTTCCCATGTCCAAAAGGCCAGGAGAACTGAGATAAACTTCCTTTCAATCCTTAGGCACAAGGAGAAAGTTATCAGCTCTGGTGGAACATAGACCAGGCAAGTAGGTCTGCCTTCTGGAAGGGCCATGCCCATTTTGCAGCAAGTGATAAGAAGTATCAGGTTATGAAGTTCCCTGACAGCACAGATGGACATGAAGATAAGAAACACACAGAGCCATTTCAGACTGAACTCTTGATACCTAAAAAGCAGTCAAATTAAGACAAGGCACATCGTTAGTCTTACACAGTAGGAGCCATCAACATCTTCCCAAGTTCTCATACATTCAGTGTTAAAAATCCACAATTGCCAAGGCAATGCTGTATTTGTACTTCAACATAAGGGCTCCTCAAAAACTTTACACCAATAAATAGAAGAAAATCAGAGGCAAGAGTGTGTTGAACAGTTAGGTTTCAAGAACTAAAAAATAAAAACCCAACACTCAACTCCTCCCAAATATTCGAGATAACATTATGATCATATATTTAACTTCTAGTTAAAGTATTTCCTTCTAGTTTCAATACTTCTCCAAACTGTCAAAAGTTTACATCAAAATTATTTTATTCGTAAGTTAAAGAAGCCTACAGAAAGCCAAAAATTAAGGTTCAGTACAACTATATGTACCAGAGAAATTTTCAAAACAAGAAGAGGTAAGGCTGCATATCACAGAGACAAGAAAAAGAGTAGGGTAGTATTCTGCTTTAAGTAGAAGAGGATGTGGTAGGGAAGTAAAATGAAACAAGAAATATTCTTTGTCAGATTCAAGTGACTCAAAAGCTGGCAGAAGAAAAATATTAGGCAGAGATTAATAAAATTTAAAAAAACCCGAAATCTGAAAAATTGGATTTGGATAAATGGAGAGCAGTAAATTACTTCTTCCTGCGTTGAAAACAACTCCTACAGTCCCTGCAGCTATCAACAGCTAAGAAAGCCCTGGTAGCTTAACAGCTCATGAGCACAATGCTCACAATCCAACTCAGGACCTCTTCACAGAGATTATCTTCTTCCAGCTGTTTAACTTTGATAGCTGTATAATGCAAACTCTAACTTCAGAGAGGAAGAAGAGATGAGACAACAGGCAAGGCAAACATACTGTCAGTTCAAAGGTATAAAAACTACCATAGGCAGAAATTTTCTCCTGAGCACCATCAGACAAGAGGGCAGGCAGAAAAGGAAAGAGCCACCTGAAGGGGAATAAACTTTATTAATATACGGGGTTTATGACACATTCCTTTAGAAATATACCCCTACAAAGGGAAAGCAGACAGTCTTGCTGTCAAGGAGTCACCCTCCCTCTGAATTCATAGAAAGAGCTTGGGGTGACCTCTTCTGCTTAGTTAAAGGTGGCCATATCACGCCAGCTGGATTGGGAAAGGACAGAAAATAAGCAGTCACCACATTCATAATAATCCATTATGTTTAAAATACAAACACACACACGCCCCATGCACACAAAACAACAAAACATACAGCCTCAGCATCTTATTCATTCTAGGAAAGAGAATTTCAAGGGCTTATGTGTTTCAAAATTTTTTTTGTAACAGTTTGAGTGTAGGTACTTACCTTACAGGCAGTCCTTCTGTTACAGTGACAGAGTCGGAGTAAAACTGCCATCGGCTCTCTCCTTGTAGTAAAACAACTTCTATTACTTTGTAATCCCTTCTATTTGGTTTGCATCTAACTGTATGAACCTTTACTGTATCCAGGAAGCTTGTCTGAAGAAAGAAACAATGCACACACACAAAAAAGTAAGGTTTATAAGAGCATCTTTACTTCAGGCACATATTTTATACGGCTTCCCTACACTTCAGCTGAAATGCATGAAGCTATCATGAAACACTGACCCTGCAGCTTCCTTTGCTTTGTCAGACATTTACTTCCCCAGACCTCAAAGAGTTTCATACTAAGTAATTACTTAACTATCATCTGCTGCAATTAAGGGCAGGAAAACCTACAACCAACTTTTGATACCCTTTTCCTCCAAGTACTAGTTGACACAAATTTGCAGCATCATTTTAAAATTCATTAGGCATTTACTCCCTATCAAAGAGACACTTTATTTTAAAACGAGAATAAATAATCTTAAAAACATGGTAACTTTGTCTTTTTTTGCCATATATCTCACCAAGAATGAACAGGAGGCAAGGATTTTGCCCTGTTCAGTTATTTACTTTAATTATTTTACTTGGGCAGCTGCTCTGCATTTAATCTTTAAGGCCCCAACCTTGCAAACTTTGATCTGTATGAAGAACTCAAAGTTGGAGACAGACCTAAGAAGACACAGTTTGTTACCCCAACAAGTAAATTCAACTACAGCACGAGCACATTTACTGTCACATGCACGTTAATGAAGAAACAAAATAAGAACATAATATTCTCATAACAAGAAGCAAAAAAGATGCCAGAGGAACGTGGTTGGCATGGTTTGCAGATAAAATAAGCCATAGCTTACCTTTCCTCATTAAGGCACACAGGTTTAGGAGTTTTCTCCAAAGCAATTCAGAAATCTTGCACAAAAGGCAGCAGCTATGGGGTGCTTTAAAAACGCCGCCAAATTTTCCTTTGCTTCATACATGCAGCAGATGTTCTATTAGGCAAATCCACTTTCCAAAAGGCTTGCAGTATCCACACTTTGAGCACTCACTCGCGTGAACTTAACCAAAGCACCCTGGGGCTACAGCAGCTCCTCAGCCCCGCACGCCCTCGCTCCAGGGAGCCCCACTCTCCTCTCCGTCACCGCTGCGGCGGAAAAGGGCGGGGGGGAAAGGTGCGGCTGGGCCAGCCGGCCCCTTCCTCTGCTCGAGCCTCCGCCGTGGCCGCGGCGCTTTTCTGGCTGCGGGGCACCGCACACGGTGCCCGAGGGGCGTGGGAGGGCCCGGGGCGGGGCGCGGAGCGGAGCCGCGCCCGGGGAGCAGCGAACCGGAGCGCTGGAAACGCTCCGTGTGCCCGCCCGAGGTGCTGCCCACAGGGAGCCCCCAGAACCGGGCCCTGGAAGGTGTTCGGGCACGTAATTCCTTTGCAGTCTCCCAACACCGGAGGTCTGGATGGCCGTGCTGATTTTACAACTAGTTTTACTGAGAGATGGTCCTTGTCAAAGTTTGCAGAGCTCATTTGCGGTTCGAATTTGCTATTCGTGTGCCGAAAGGTGGTCACATATACAGACTTGCAAAATCAGGCCTTTTCTTATCAAGAAAGCAAATAAGTACTGGCTGTAACTGGGGCTTTGCTGGCAGAAACTGCAATTGCTTACACAGCCTTCTCTGACAGCGGTATTGTTTAAATCCAAGTTCTCAATTGCTCACAAAGTGGCACAAAAAGACAATTACTTAAAAATCCAGCGCGAATTTCGCCCTCCCATAGCATAGAAATACTGTGTTTGTGTTAAAAAGCACCCTGACTCGAGAGATGTAGTAATTCAGTTGCTTTCTAGTAGTTCTGAGCAGTTCTATAGATCTTAGTACTATTAATTTGGTAATATTTTCTTTTAAAAAGAGCTCTCTACTAAAACATAGCAAACTACAAAATGCTCTGTTAGTGTTCACTGTTTTCTCAGTTTCTATAACAGCAGCATTGACCTTAGAGGTACCCGGTAATAATATATTTAAAAATATATTTAATGTGAAAAACAATAAGGGATTACTTTGCCTAATCAGAAAAATTATTTGACTATTACACTTGTATTGTCTTGCTCATGGGAGTCACTGGGAAGCTGAGATCTCACTCAGTGTACAGCAACTGAAGAAACATAATGCATAAGCAATGGCTTAAAGTTAAATATGGCTATTTCCCCCTAGCCAGGGGGAAAAATTTAATTCTGTTTACAACTACATTCATAAAGTTCTCATATATTAAAGAGTTTGATAAAATTGCAGGCCCAAGTACAGACATGCGTTATTATGTGCTTGTGCATTTCTAACTAATACAGATACATTATTAGTAAGAAAAATAGTAACATAAATACATTCACAGTAAGAAAACTGGTGACCAGAGGGATCAATACTCCTGACAATATTTAGGTTCAAGCTTTCACTGAGTATACTGGAAATAATATACAAATATTTTAAGATACTATTTTAGGGTCTTGGCTCATTGACCGAATGGGGGTATATAGATCTGAAACATAACAAATACAAGTATGTGTGGAAGCAATTTACTCATTAAGAGGGATCCCACGAGGAGGGATCAAAATGCAAGCTACAATTCTGTTGGAAATAGTAATCAGAGTTTAAGAAGAAAAAAACATTTATCTGTGAAAAGTAAAGGGGGTAAGGGAGGGAATACTGTTTTGCTTATCATTGTATAGCTTCTCTTATTTCAAAAGATGTTAGCTATTGCTAAAGAGCTGTAAAGCAAGAAAACCAGGAATATGCCAAGAGAACCAGGGGAAAAAATCCCAACTCTGTAACTACACAGTACAAGTACCCATACTACTTCTGCACGGGCAAGCCTCAATCTGTCTGGAAGTGCATTTTGCAAACATATCAGTCTGCTTAAAAAAATAATAGAATAAATAGTTCTGCAGCCTTAATGAAAATGTTTCTGTGAAAGGGTACTGCATGCTAATTTGTTAAGTGTCATATCCAGTATAAAGTAAATACAATGCATTAGGTTATATGAAGTATAAAAAGTCCACATCTGCATCTTCTTTTTCAAGTGTACTGCAAGTGTTGTTAGTGCATTCATAATAACTCTGTATTTATTACAAAGCAGATATTCTAGCTTAATCAAATGAGATAGAGAGATAGAGGGCTGGGGGGTGGGTTTGAACCTTCCTGCAAGCCTGAAGAGAGATAAAGCTGTGTAACCTACTATTGACATGTAGCAGAGGATGAGGATGTCAAGTGGCAAATGAATGACACAACACCTAACATGAAAAGAGGCTGATGACTGTTAGCTTAGTTTATTATAGGGACTTAAGCATGTTAGTGAAAGCTTATTATTTTGAAAGCAACAGGAATTTTGTAGAGGAGACTTCATTCCGAGTATATAAAGGGAAATTTCTCTTGCTTAAGAACCAAGAAAACAATTTAGCAAAATATATATAATTTTGGAAATTAACTACTGTGCAATCCAAGGTTTATACTGATAGCTATTCTATTTTTTAAGGCCAAAGCTATATGGAAAACAATAAGCCATTGAAGCTAGATCTGAAGAGAACCCATGTCACTATGTGAGTCCTTCTAATCAACTTTCCTCTTAGGTATTAAGCTAACTATTCAGCAAAACAGTGGCATTTTAGAAGGTCAGACCCTGCTCAAGTTTCATATATGTGTATATTGGGGTCTATGTTACTGACAAGGCTCTCACCATAGAACATCACTTGAGTTCCGGTTGAGTGATGTGCAAAAAGGCTGCATCCCTACCAGATTGTTTTGATGATGGATAACTCGGATCACAGAGTTTATTGCTACTAGTGTTACCTATTTTGAAATACTGACATGTGCTTGAAAAAGTGTATTTGGATTTAGCTAAATGCATGCTGGATACTAGGCTTTCCCTGAAGATAACAGTCCTGGCACCAATATTTACTCTCTTCTCTCTTGCATAAACTACACATACGAGACCATACATTTCAAGATTTTTCAAGCTTTCAGCATTTTTCAAACTTTTCAGCATTATTTTCTCAGTTAAAGATGTATTAGGGAATCAATAATAATATTGTTATCTTAGATATGAAGAATTCTTCCTAGCAAACCAATTTGTATATGGGGGGGTTTTCCTCCCAAAGAGAGGGGAATGTAGAGTCCTTGAAAAAATCCTGACCATCTAAAAGGAAATAAATGATGACAAAGTCACAATGTAGGATGAGATATTTTTCTCCATAATTAATAATTTATTTTCCCTTGAGCTCTGTCACTGTTTCATACTTACCTGTTTTACAAACTTATTGTTAATTTACAAACTAGATTAAAGTATTCCACTTACGTTCAGAAATTTCCTTCTATTGTATGCATTTTTTGTTTCTTGTGTCTCTTTACTAATCACATTAATTTTGGGGCTTTTTTTAATGTCACGCATAAAATTCAGACTCGGAATCGTATTTATACGAAAATACTTGTTTACCTAGAGGTAAAATGCATTTTACAGTTTTCAGTCAATGACTGCAAGAAGCCACTAGGTGGCAGTAGCCAATCAGTCAAATAAGCTTTGCCAGTCGACTGCACAGAAACCTGCTTTAGTTTTGCATCTCTATTCTGACGCAACAGCTGAAGTACCGGCACCAAAACTTTCTACCAAAATATGTATCTATTTTGACTTACATAGATTTTTTAAAATACTTCCTTGCTTCTCTGAAACGAAATAATTAAAACTGGTTCCCTGATTTCAGTTTGAGACAGGTCTGTATAGGTGTTACGATAAAATGGCACACAACCTGTCATTTTTCTGTGACTCTCCACTTATGCAGTGCACAGCACAAATAAACTGATAGAAGGCTTCAGTAAAAACATTTCACCCAGTTCAAATGATGTGGGTCAGTGCTTTATCTGATGCACACTATATAAGTTTTAGCTGATAGAAGTACTGCATTATTAACTTTACTGAATTTTCCATATTTTCTGACCATTGCTGTGATGGATTTTTAGAGTATTAATTTTATTATATCAGCAAGGTATGATAAGTTTCTACTGTTCTGCTTTACAGGGAGCAAAGAGCTTGCTGGCAAAGGCATTGACCTGTAAGTGCTTCAGTTTAAGGCACTCTAGACCTGATTACAGAATTCATAATGTGAAGCTAAGATTAATTGAAATCTTGTACTATGTTCTCTCACACACTTATCAGTTTCTTTGTCAGCCAGTCTCAATTCCACCTTTGCTCCCCAGCTTTTTCCCTCTGCCCTTTAACTTGGATAAGGAACTAATTTTCTACCGTTTTCCAACTCATCTCAGAAATCCCTTCACAGACAACCCATTTCCATTTTTTCACATTTTCTCAGCAGCTCCTAGTTTAACTCCTTCATGGCTTCCAAATGCATTCTCTGTGCAGACCCAGTATGTCTGTGGGTTTTGCAGCTGCTCTGAGTTCAAGCACAATCAGCCCTGCTGGAGGGATGATGCACAGCACTGTTAGTTGTAGCAACACTCTAGTTAGTACATGCCCAGTGCCCCTGTGGGGGACCCATGTGGTGATGTTGGAGTATGCTCCATTGGAAGGGCTGCAGGGATTTTAGCTCTTACTTTAGCAAGTCTCACCTAAATGTTTACAGAGACTTTCAAAAGCTAATGAACTGGTCAGACCATAACAGAGCTGGTGAAAGGCATATCCAACATTGTGAGCTGTGAGAAGAATAAGGGAGAGTAGTTTTGCACCAGTTTTCAAGTCCTGTAAGCAGCAACCCTTGACTGATGAGCACAGGGAAATATCAAGCAAGGTGTAAGTCCAGACATTTTTGAGGAGGAAATATAAAACAGAAAGAGTAGATCTGCTCTATAAGACATTGCTACAGTTCATTTAGGAGTAGATCCTCTGAATCTTAAATCTCAGCATATCTCACTAGTGTTAAATGGAAGAATTCACAGGAAGATAAAAGTGCTGGTAGTGGTTAAGCACACTGGTATGATACATTCTCCTTCTACAACAAAAATTGGCCCAGTATATGTGAATTAATTTTACACTTAACTAAGTTAAATGGTACAAAAATATAACTCAGACACTTAGTTTTCTTTGCCAAGTCACCATGTTTGTAGATTATTAGTATCAAATTAATGTGATGCTGTTAGCTAAAGCACAGTCAAATGTATCTTAAGCACTTACATGAAAAGCTACCTTTAACAACGTTTTATATGGAGCTCTTTAAAGATATTTGCATAGAATTTTACACTTTTCTATTAAAAATTAAACTATATTAAAAATTAACTTTCTGTGGATGTTAGAGCATTGTTTGAGGCCACACAGTAAAAGAATGGCCAAACAGGAATTAAAAACAAACCTAAAATGTTTCTGCAATCCAAAAATTCGTGATGATACCAGGTTAATCTTTGAAAGGTCAAACCAACACTGCCTTACAGGAAAGGCCAGTAAGGCCTAAACAGGTTACTGTCCTAGCCTCTCCATCTCATATGATTTCTGACTTAAATAGACATTTTTATTCCAGCCTATCATTTATTCACTGCCTATCAGGCTATTGCTGTTTAGCCATTTAGAAGGGATTTTTTTTTAAAGCTATACGTGATTATGTCAATGTTCTCACTAATGTTTTCACTCAATACTAGATTCTAATGTCCAAGAACATATATAAATTTCTGCTGAGCACGTAACTGTCTAAGAATAGTACCCGTTTTCAGTCACTGCATAGCAAAGATCTAACTCAGAAGAGACTGCAGTTTAATCAAATTGCAGAGATATGGTTTTAAAGAAAAGGATCTTTCTTTCAAGTTTGCATTTCTGGTTGAGAACTTCCCATTAGAAAACAAAAGCTAGACAGAAGACTCAACATCTCTTAAGTTTCCTATTGTTTGAACAGTAACACAGTGTTAATTCATGAATTTAAAGGGCATGAGTGTGGAGCAATGAGAAAAAATGTGCTCACTTTAAATTTTATAAAGTCTCATACTTCCTGTACACAGCCCAAAGGAATCTGCTTTTAATTTTAGTTAGATGTTCAGTTAAGTTCTCTCTGTGCTAGTTGGCTTTTACTGTTGTTATTGGGAACTATTTTTCTGTTATTAAAAATAAAAAATGAGTGCCACCATGTAAGTATTCTAAGACCCCACACTTTACAGGCATAACCTTTAAAACAGGCATAAGCAATATGACATTAGTGAGATGTGACACCTAGCAAGAAGCTCCCCAAAGTGTACTGACACCAATACCAGGATAAGTGTTCTGTAACACTGTGTTGCAAAACAGGAGGCAAGAAAAGAGGACCACCAGGAAGGTACATGTAAAAAGTGAAGAATCCTGGTATGAGTACATTTGAAAATGCTGCAAAGTTATTTCCTGATAATTAACATTGATATGGTATGTACTCTTATTTTGAAGCAACTATTGATCATTTCCTGCTGTGGTATATCATGATCACACACAGAGAAACTGCAAACTGAAGATAAAATGGCACTGTGAAAACCACCCCTTAGATGCCAGTGTAGCAAATGCACAGTTGATGTTGGCTGTGTCCTAGACAAAAGTGCAATGCTCAAAGGTAGCACTTGTGCATTCATGTTTTGCTGGTGTGGTTTCCATATGGAGAAAAACTGCTCAATTTCCATATGCCAAATGAAGAAAGACCCAAAGTCTGTAAGGGATGGGCCAGAATAAGAGATTATGCCAATAGAGAAAGGATTTGAGAAGTCTGCCCTCTTTCCTGATTACACTTCATCAAGAGACCTGCAACATGCATTATCTTTTTATATGGAATTGAAGGCCAGTGAAATTATATTGTTTCAATTATTAAGTGATTTCACAGTAGCTAGGAAACTTTTTTCCTGTGTAGCAAATCAAGTCCTTCATTTACACTGTTTACATCCAGTTTAGCTACAGTCACAAATGATGGTCAGATAACTGCCTCAGGATTGGTTTTGTGGTGATTTTCGTCCAAGACACTAAAAAATCCTTTTTCATAAACCTGGATACATTTCAAAATCTGTCTCAATGCCTAGTATAGAGGAGATGTGTCAGTGCAAACCTAGTAATTAGGGTAGGGTGAGTTTCTGCATGGAGTAAGGAAATCAAAAGAGACACATTTTAAAACTTAGTAGCAGGAGAGAAATAACCTTCTGTAATAACCTTTTGTTTTTTTTTCTTGCTTTTCACAAAGTATTCTACATGCACTTTAGGAAAACTATTTATGCAAAGGATTTGGCTACATAGGCATTATTTGCTCTCCCTCTCTTAGAGCTGTTCTATGTGTAAGCAGCTCATGAAATTTCTAAATGCCAGCCCATTTGCAGTATGTGACAGGACAACAGCAAGCCTGGAGGAAAGGACACTTGTGCAAGGCTCTGTGGCAAATCAACTGCAGTCACTTCAAGCTACTGAAGCTTGCTGAGGACCCTAGAAAAAAGATGGTTCATATCTCTTTCAATTACCTCTGCTGGTTTTGTTCCTATGACTTCCATAACTGTCGAAGATTCTTGTATTTCTCATTCCTATGTTGTATCATCTTCTTTTCTGGAACACATCCAATGCAGAGGAAACAGCCAGCATGCCAGGAGAGCCAGGATTCTGCTAGGTGCAAGTCTGTCCTGTACACAAACACAGGCCAGCAAGATGAGTAAAGAATAAGGGGGCTAGAAAAGACAAGGACAATGGTAGAATTCTACTGGGCACTCAGGAAATATCCATGTGAAATAACTCAGATTTTAAGTGTCACATCTGAATTATATCTGAACAAGCCTCAATGAGGTGAATCTTAAGGGAACTGCACTCACAGGGGGCTTCTCCTTTTTCCTCCATTCTGTCTAGGGACCCTAATATTGTCAAGGGCAAGTTGACATATTCACTTACACCAGCATGAAAACCTTTCTCAAAAATATCAAAAAACATTAACTGTAATGAGGAACAAACAGATTTCTAAAAATTTTCAGAGGGAGGAGCAGGTGAAAGAGAAAACAAAGGAAAAAAAGCTACCAAATGATAAAAAAACTTCAGTTTGAAATGGGTGGAAGTGTTTCCATGACTATCAAGGCCTTCGGACTTCCCCTAAATGCACTGTAATTAGATGAACACCCTGAAGTAAAACACATTTATAAGGGTATGCATGGGATGGCTGTAAGTAAATGGTTAAGCCTAAACTGTTTTGCAGACCCCTTCCAATTCCACAAAATATACCACATTTGAGAAGAAGAAAAAAGAAGAAAAAACAAACTCAATATAACACAGTGACTGTAAATTGAGAAGCACTTTTTTTAAAACGTATTTCTTGGCAATAAAAATAGACTGACCTTCCAAAGCTGCAAGGCTGACCTTTACACTGGGGTGCAGTTAATGATCGGTGGTGAGAGGCGTGGAGCAACTGTCCCAGGTGTTCTGCAATACAAAGCAATGGTAAGGGCTGTCTGGTGTCGGCAGGTCGGTTGACAGTATGCTGCAAAACAAGCGGTGTGGGGGGATTTGTTCTGGTGTTTGGGATTTTTCTAAAAACCATGCTACCTCTTGGTCAAAGTCAGACCCAGGGAGTTTGTAGTCTTGTCCACACACTATATATAACACTTAAACTCTGGCTGACATCATGTTTATTCAGCAGCGCAGCCTATCAGGATGGAGCCGGCTGCTCGGCGCTGGGTGCTGGCCCTGAGGCAGCGGGGCGGGAACGCTGAAGGAACTCGGCGGAGCGGCGTTCCAGTCACGGCAAGGAACGGCTGGGCCCAGAGGCATCAGCCGGGGTACTCCAGGCAGTCTTTAAAGCCAGCTCGCCCTCAGCGGAGCGCTCGGTAAATCACACAGAGCTCCGGACCCAGGTGCCCGGGCCCCTCGGGGACACCTCTCGTGCCTGTGCGCACCAGCCGAGCGTAAAGGCGCTGGTGGGGCTGTGGCTGTAAAGGCGGAGACAGGAGGCAGGTACCACCACGCCGCACTGTCCGACAGCCCTGCCGGGCTGCAGGGTCCAGGCTAGCGGAGAGACCAGCCCGCTCGCGGAGAGACCAGCCCGCTCGCTGCCGCAACAGCGCGGGGCACGGGGGGCGCCCCTGAGGTACCCTTGAGGTATCTCTGGGGGAACCCTGAGGGAACCCTGGGGTACCCCTGATGTATCCT
>VZRQ01009416.1:3145014-3222873 GCA_013397975.1 Machaerirhynchus nigripectus | reverse complement strand
AGGGCAGAGCTGGGCGCTGCCTGACAGCTCGTCCCGTACCCGCCTCTCCTCCGCTCTGCCCTGCAGTGCTGTGTCTCCGCGATCCCCGGGGACCGGGGACCATGTAAGCGCGGCCGGCGGCGTGAGGCGCTCCTGAGCGGCCGCGTCCTGCCGGGGGTCTCCTCTGACCCGCAGGGTTTTATCTGTGTTCCCTCACGGCAGGGCTCGCCTCTACCTCCCCGCACTGAGAGTCCCGGCGCGGCGGGAGCGCCGGACGGGCGGCCGCAGCCATGCTGGGCGGTAAGGAAACGCGGCTGCTGCACCTCGACGAGATGGAGAAGCTGGACAAGACTCTCTTCAGGCTTGAGCAAGGTAGGTCTGGGTGCCGGGGCCGGGTGAGAGGAAAATGGCCGGGACCTCGACATCGTCTTTGGATGGCAGTGGAAAGGGAGCTCAGCCTGAAGTGGTAGGGTTTTGGGGGTGTGTGTGGGGTGTTGTTGGTTTAGGTTTGGTTATGGATTGGTTTGGTTGGTTTGTTTTGACTTGCTTCCACTGCAGACCTGTATGGGCTCCGCACACAGTTTAATCTGACTCGTTAAACTCTTGAGAAACGAAGAGCAGATTGGACAAGAGCTGTCAGTCTTCATGGAACTGAAGCGCAAAGCATTTTTTAGACAGGCCTTGTCCTTCTCCTTTTATAGCCTGTTCTTCAGTGACCTGGAAAAGTCCTCATAAGTCAAGGTCTCCAGTGTTTATCTTCTTATGCAGCGCCCCATATTCTAATAGTATAATTTTTAAATCTATCAGTAATACTAGCATTTTGCAAAGTCTGCAGGTCTGAGGTAGTGTTTCAGAATATAAGCTCTTTAGCAACTCCTAAATCTTGTTATCAGATTTGTTATGTTATCAGATCTATGTAGCCTGCTGCATACTTCTAAGAACTTGATGTTATTTCTACCTGAAAGTGTTTTTAAGTCTATTTGGGAAAGAAAAAACCCGAAACAAACAAAAGCCCTCCACTAATTGGTCCAGTATTATGCTGGTCAGCAAATTTAGACTATAAAACTAAAGCACCTGTCTTTAAAAACCATTTTTAATAGTGCAACAATTTTTTCAGGAGTTTTTGTGGGGTTTGTTACTGTGTGTTACTAATCTAGTAACCTAATATCAAAGTGGTGTAGTAGAGGATTTTGGTTCTTGAGACTAAAAATTCTTTTCAACTAATAGATTTCAAAATTTTCTGACCAGCCTAGTGTAAGGAAATGTCAGTAGTGAAGAAGTGCAGAGTTGATCCTAACTTCCATTTTTAACTTACCCATCCAGTTGTGTCAATTTTGTTGGAAGGAGGGAATCAGAAGTGCATGGCTGTCAGATATTCAAAGTGCTCCTGCTGGTAGCAGTCTCTGAGAGGGCATAGCTAATTTTGAGCACAGCATTCCTGATGTCAGTATAACTCTTACAGGAAATAAGATATCAATGACATATATCGCTGTGCTCTAATTTTAGTACTCCCTGTAACAAAATGTCAAGCCAGTACTGAGAGTGTACTTAACCTTCCAAAAGTGGTTTTATATACGTGTATATTGCATTCAAATGAGTTTCATATTACCTGACAAGACATTCAGGTCTGAAAACAACTGCTTTGCCTGGTGGGTTTTGGTGCAGTAGTGATTTTGTTAGTAAGAGAAACACAAAGCTTGATGGCACTTATATTTAAATGTATTCAGACACTGAATTATTAGAGTCCCCATGATTCTACTTAATAAGCAAGTGGTTTTTTTCAGCTTAAGATATTGGAACTTGGTATCCAGAATTTGTTACACTTTCTGATTCATTATCTATGTACTAATAATTTTCTCCTTTTTCGCAAGTACTCAGGTTTCTTTTACTCCCAGTTGTGTCGACTGATAGGGCTAGTAGGTGGTTTACTGCATTTAAATACGTGGCATGTAATTTATTAAAAGTTACTATGTAAGAACTTACATCTGTTTCATTCACTTGAAAGAGCCCTGTACTTAGCCACTTGTGATGGTGAGTCTCATACCTGCAAGTGGAAACCTATTCTAAAGCCTCTTGACTAAACAGAATTTCTTAGGTCTAATTTAGTAGACTACATATGCTTTTAGGTTCCAATTTTTTAACTTAATTTTTCTCATTATTGCAGGTATCTTAAGGTTAAACTTAAGCCTCTTTCTAGTGTGTGTGTGACCTGCACCACATACACAAGACTCCTTTTGGTTTGCTGAGCTCTCTGCGTTTAACAATTCATGTATTGTAGATCACACACACTTATATATGATTTTTCAGTTAAAAGCATAAGGATTTTAATTGTTTAGTGGACCCTCAATGAATAATGAAGGTATTTGAAATATTTTCTGGTTTTAAATGTGTTCCTAACTTTTTTCAGACGTTTTCATGGGTCAGCACACTATTTAGACTTGGTAAGCCTAAGTACTTAAAGACTACATAATCCAAAATCTACATAAAGTTGAATGTAGCCTGATGATCATGGTGTTTTGGTGTACTTTGTTTTTAAAACTTTCTAGATAGCGAAGAGAAACAAATTGGAAAGAAGATGAATAGTGTCATATAAGTAAAGGAAAGAGGATATATGTAAAGTATGCAAAGAACAATGTTAGGAAGGTAGGGAGAGATGATGCAGTTTTGAGTGCCACCATGTAAGAAAGGTTTAAACCTATTAGAGAGCGTCCAAAGAAGAGTGGTGAAGATGGTGAAGAGCCTTGAGGGGAGGCCATCAGAGGAGTGGCTGAGGTCACTCGGTCTGTTGAGCCTGCAGGAGAGGAGACTGAGGGGAGACCTCATTGCAGTCTGCAGCTTCCTTGTGAGAGGCAGGCACTGATCTCTTCTCTGTGGTGACAGTGACAGGACCCGAGGGAATGGCATAGAGCTGTGTTGGGAGGTTTAGGCTGGATATCAGGAAAAGGTTGTTCACCCAGAGGCTGTTTGGGCGCTGGAACAGGCTCCCCAGGGAAATGGTCACAGCACCAAGCCAGACAAGACTTCAAAAAGCATTTGGACAATGCTCTCAGGCACATGGTGTGATTCCTGAGGAGTCCTGTGCAGGGCCAGGAATTGGACTTGAGTGGTCCTTGTGAGGGCCTTCTAGCTCAGGATATTCTATGATTCTATCCTGTAGGAATACATAATTCTGCTGAAATTCTTGGCAGATATGAGGGTGTACTTTCTTATTAACATAGTAGCAAATTAGGAATTTTAATAAGAGACTAGAAATACCTAGTCCTCCTGGTCAAGTGATTTTATCTTTTTTCTTTTTCTCTTTTTCTTGAGGTTTTGAGCTACAATTCCGATTGGGCCCAACTCTTCAGGGCAAGCCCGTTACTGTGTACACAAATTATCCAGCTTCTGGAGAAGTCTTTGATCGCCACAAGTTCAGGACACTATCATGGCACAATCCCACAGGAAAAGAAGATGACTCTGACAAATACTGCAAGTTGGATCTCCAAATTTCTGGGTCATACCAGTACTATTTTAGTCTTGGGTAAGTGAAATATGTATACCTGCAGCTAAATGCAGTTTGCTCCCTTGATCTACATCTTAACCTGAAGAAAAACATTTTTTCCATGCATTTTTCAAATTGCAACCATGGGACCAATCAGAATCCACTAATGAAAAGCAGTAACTGGTGGTTATTTAATACTTTCTGATGCAGAGATATTCTGGAGAACATACAGAACCAAGTTGATCAACTTCATGTGAATGCTGGAGAAGCAACCTGTTTTTACAAGTTTGCAAATTCATCAGCATTCTGAGTATCTCACTGATTAATTTTTACTTTCTTCATTGACTTTGAGGGTTGTTTTCTATCTAGCACAGAGGTTCTGACGTTCTTTACTTGGATCATTTACTTCCTCCTTTGTTTTAGTGGGACAACTACAGAAGAGAATGCTGCTATCTGTAATAATTCTAGTCTGGTATTTTGAGTTTCTGGAAGATGGGCAGTTAAATTCTCCAGGCTTAGGACATTTAGCTCAGCTACCTTCCTGAGGATGGTGCTCAAGATGGAGATCTCTGTGTAGTAGGTGCAGCTGTGCTTTGTGTTTCTGTCCATATGCCAAAAGGAGGAACCAGTACTCCATCTCAGAAAATAGCAAAGGTTTTCTCACTTTTCCAGAGTTTTAAGCTCTGTATCCCAGTTGAATTCTTTCAGTCCAGTAGAGATGATGCCTGTCCAAGAGATTTTCTTCAGGTGTCATGCAGTCCTGTTCCCCCTCTCCCTCCAGCCACTATACTGGGCTAGTGTTTATGAAATACCTGTGCTATTTGAATTCTTTCTCTGAAACTGACTGGTACAATGGGTATTAATTTTATCAACGGAAATTGTCTTTTCCTAGAAATGAAAAAAGTGGTGGAGGTTACATAGTGGTAGATCCCATTTTGCATGTTGGAGCTGATAATCATGTACTACCTTTGGACTGTGTTACACTCCAGACGTTCCTCGCTAAGTGTCTGGGACCATTTCATGAGTGGGAAGATAGGCTTAAAGTGGCAAAAGAAACAGGTAATTATAATATACATATTTAAGGATGTAAGTTTTTGTTTATGATCAAAACCAAGGTTACACAGAAGAGCTTCAATGTAAATAACTCATATATTCTTTGTAGATTATGTATTTTCTACTACATTCAATTTAGTTAACAGATTAAGTCAGTGAATTGATTAAAATATTGGCAGAGGTGCAAAAATTCAGGGATTTCCTAGTAAGGGAAACTGCTTATTTTATTGTTTTGATTTCAGATAGACTTGGAAGTTTGTAGAACTGACAGGGTAGTTTTTAAAGCTTGTGTTACACAGAATTTCAAGAGGAAGATTCAGATTAATTTACATCGGTTATTCCGAACACTAGCTTTAAGTACATGTTATAAGTGCAGCTTATTATTCTTCTTTAAATTAACTTTGACTGTTTTGGGGTTTTTTTTCTCATTAAATAAATGGTTTCTTGTTACATAGGTTACAACATGATTCATTTTACGCCACTGCAGAAGCTTGGACTATCTAGATCGTGTTATTCATTGGCTGATCAGTTAGAAGTAAATCCTGAATTTTCAAACCATAATAAAAAGTGCACTTGGAGCGATATAGGAGCGCTTGTGGAGAAATTGAAAAATGAATGGAATATGCTTTGCATTACAGATGTAGTCTACAATCATACTGGTATGACTTTTGGTTGTTAATAACCGGATTGGTCCTATAATTATATTTCATTATTTCCCTTAACTTCTCCCTCTTGAACCCATTTTTAGTAGCTATCTTAAACAATGTAGTTGTCTCTGTTTTTGAGTCTGTCAAATCCAGGACAACTCCTTGCAATTATAAATGGTATGCCTCTGTAACAGGTATAAAATAACCTAGTATTGTTACTGAAAGAGTGATTAGAGCTCTTCTAAAAAAGAATTAATAAGCTGTGTATCTGTATTTTTATAATATGCCTATCTTTGTGATCTGTGGTGTGCAGTTCCCAAATATTTGAGCAGAGTTCGTATTATGAATTGTTTGATGAGCACAAACTGAGTACTTTCTTGTTAAACTTCCTTGTTAAGCATGCTTGTAGCTGCTTAGAAGTAACTGCTCTAGCTTGGCTCTAACATGCAGGTGATAAACACAGTTGGGACAAGAAGGTAGGATTAAGTAATGGAGAAATGTTACAGCTCAGTCTGTGGGGAAAGAAAGAAGAGAGAGCTTTGTGCTTGGGGCAGGCTTTTTTTAAGAGTAGATGTGTTAATACATCAAAGGTGTTACTTAGTTGTGTGATGGACAGTGGGTTTTTTTCTGTGTGATTTGATGAAATTTAAATTATAGTACTTAATAATACGTAATTTTGCTGATTATTTGGATAATGAGCTTTATTTGATTGTGTTCATAATGCAGTTGTTATTGTATGGTGTAATCCTAAAGATCATAATGATTAACATTCTCATAGCAGAGACTACAACAACTGGTTATGTAGCTTGATGTCTTTTTAGGCTTAAAAAACCCTAAACATAGATAATACGTGAATTTCAAGCTTTATTTGCTTTAGTTCTTTGGTGTTGACTGCTGCCAAACATTCCTATCCAATCAGTCTGTAACACAGTGCTTGCCCTATCTGTTTGTTGAAAAGTTACTAATTATAGTTGTTGGCTCTGTGTCTGAGGGAATTAGGATTTTAAACACCCTTCTAGTTCTGGATAAAAAACTTCTTACACTTGTCAACTGGAAGTCCAGTTTCTCCTACAGATGACTGAGATCCACTAATTTTTTAACAGCATATATTTGCATGCTACTAAAGAGAATGTATTTTCATGGACAGAAAGACCTAAGTATAATAATTACACACTGGAATATATTTGAGAAGGAAAATGTCACGTTACTTGGCTACATTTGTAGAAGGACTTTTTCAGATTACATTCAGAGTTAGTCTTCACTGGGATGGATGACTCAACAATTGTACTATGGTGACAGGATGTTCAGAAGTGTCTTCTAAGAGGATAGAAATATACAGATGATTGTGGTTCTTAAGTCATTAAGCAAGATATCCTTGATGGCTTTGTTGCCTGCTTTAAGACTTCTAAACTTGAATGTTTCCCCTCTCTTTGTTGATTATAATCCAAACTTCTTGATGTACAACTGTCTCCAAACTTTGTTAAATGATAAATTTAGCATTAGCTGAAAGATATGTTGACGTTACATGCCTGTGGAACTTTTCAGGGGGGGCCTTTGAAATAAGAAAATATGGGACATTTTGGGGTTCTTTGTCTCAATCTTGATTAGATGGAAGGTAACATTTTTTTCTTAATCAAGCAGTGGTTTCCAGTAGCTAAATGAAGTCATTCCTGCACATTAGGGTGACTTAATTGTAAAACACATTTCAGAGACCCATTTGAATATAAAAGAGGTAAAATGTATAGTCCATTATTTTGAGCAGGTTATGGATACTTGCACATCATTATTCATTCTGTAGGATGTCTGCATTAAAAGCTTAAGTTGTCTCAGTAAATTTGCTAATGTTAATTCTAGCAGGTCTAACCCCTCAGCTTACAGTGGTTCTATCTGTTGGTAGTTTCTGCTTTCTAGTCAAGACTGTTGTATAAAAATGGCATAGCTTCCCCTCTGCTCCCGTGCAAGTCAGGCAGCATCATCTGCAGGATCAGGCATTAAGCTGAGGTGTTTGGTGGTCACCCTGGAGTGGAGCCCACACTGTGGGCACAGCAGGGAACAGTGGGAATCAGCTCTTGATGTCTCTGTGTGTGAGGCTCTAGTGAAAAGCAGTATCTATGGCCACACTTTAAAAGTGAAGTCAGGCGCTGCTGTTAAATGTCCATGCGCCTTTGGCATGTTCTCAGGAGTATCAGGGATAAACTTGTAAACCCTGTCTGGTAAGTGGGTATATTCAAATAAGAAATGTGTTCTCTGGCTTTTGCTTTTCACCAGGAGACAGAAAAATGACATTTGGAGTTCTTTTTCTTTTCTGAGCTTTCAGTTGCTGCAATAAATCGTATAAAGTAGTAAAAAGAAAGTGAAATAAATTATGTATTAACTTATCTCTCACAAGAGGCTACTATTGTATAATTGTAACATAGCACTTGAGGAAATCTTAATTTCAAGCACTTAGTTGTATTAAACACCCCCTTTTCTCAGCCTTATAAAGGATCAAAAAAAATAGAAATCTTGGGCTGTGAGCATCACAGATAAGTATTAGGCTTGAGTGTAATTTATGTAAAATTTAGTTAGTCACTTAAGAAAATAATTTCAGATTTTTCAAAGAAGAATATAATGATTTTTAGAAAGTTTTCTGTAATTCCTCATCTTGGTATTTCCATATTCCTATATGTACTTTTTACTATACACACAGTCTATACTATACTTATTTTCTCCTTAGCTGTAGCAAATGTAATCACCAGTGATATTTTGGATAATTTTTCTTCTGCAGAGTTAGATTTCTCTTGGTGTTACAGCGTGAATCGCTGGAGCTTACCTTCTGATCAGGAAACATCCTTCTGTTCAGTACCAGAATTAATGGAAGGCCTGTTGACTTTTTTTTTTTAATGCTAACCCCTTAGATTTAAATTATGTGTTGTCTTTTTAGAATTAATTGTATTTACTTATGAAAGTTCTTTATAGTAGATTATAGTTCTTGTTAGAAGAATAGAACAAGCTGGTTTTGCTTTTAGGAGAAGAAAGCTTTTTTCAGAAGTAGTAAAATATAAAGAAGAAAAGAGCAGGAGGGAGTAATCTGGCTGTTTGGCCTAGAACAGCCTTTAACAGCCTAAGCTTAATATTGCTTTACATAACATTAAAACATGGTGGGTTTGGTAGTAGGTGGTATTTAAACCGTAAGGATTTTGATTTCCACAAATGGTTTGACCTTATAAACATGGAATTTTGCCATGTCTTGACATATAATGTAATATGGTGCTCAGAAGAGCTGTTCACACTATAGACTGAGCTAGTGTATTTTTTTTCCCTTTGACATTTTTGTTTTAACTTCTTTGAACTAAGCAGATTTGGGATTTTAAGTGTTATTTGTTCTGCTGTAATTCTGGATGCATTAGTGACTCTTCACGTTTCTAATATAATAATTTTTTTATATATTTTCCCATGTATGAAGTACTATTTCTGTTTTTCTCTGCTTTTCTGAAAACCTGTTTCTTTTTTCTTAGGCATTCTGTGAGGTTTTCTTTTTATTTTTTGTTTTGTAATTTAGTTTTTCGGTTCAAGATATTCATTCAGAGGAATATATTAAGTTTATTTTCAATTTGCAAAAGAGTTGCAAAATTGGAAAGAGATTAACTCTTGGATTTTTCTTCATTGTCGTACTTCCAAAATCAAAATTCTGTGCTATGTATATATTTATCCATACTGCTGCGTGCACGCTGTCCATATTAAAATACTACACCTGTGTTCTAGTGAAGGTTCTTTACCTTCTCTGAGTTAATTTTTAATGTTCAGCATATCTCCTGGTGCTGGTTGATGCTACAGGGGAAGCTTGGCAAATAGACACGGAGTGTAGTGTTTGGCCTGAATTACTGTTCCATTTGCATGCACCAGACAGTGCACTCATCTTGCTGTGTAAGACTCAGTGACATTGCTTCCTACAACTCAGCTTCTTTTTATGTACACAAGTGTCACAGCTAATCCTTTCTTAAATGCCCATTTAACTATATTTTGCATTCATTATTTTTTGGGTGGTGTGTGTGCGCTCTTTGGCTCTGTGTGGCATCTGACAGGATAAAGAATATTAAAAAATAAACAACTTTATAAAATAAGTTTGGGATGTATGTTTCACTTTCAACACTCAAAGAATATCAGTATCTTATGTTCAGTAATTGATGTATTTCTTGCAACAAAAATTTGATTTTTTTTTTTTAGTGTTTTAGAATTGGTGGTGCTATTGCCTATTTTTATCTAACTAACAAAAAGTTCTTCTGCAGTCTCTGCAGCTGTATTTTTGACCAAAAAAAGTCAATCAGTAATAATATTTCTGCGTAAGATACTATTTTCTGATGACATGGAAAACTTTAGTTGAAATGTGAATGAACTATATGTATTATAGTACCTCAGCTTCTTGGTGTTGTTTACAAAATACAGTGAAGCGTTCAACTTAAGTATTTACATTTTTGTTTGGTTTCCCCCCCCGCCCCCGCATCCCTTTCTTCAATAAGCTACTAACAGTGAATGGCTCAGGATGCATCCAGAATGTGGCTATAACCTTGTAAATTCTCCTCACCTGAAGCCAGCTTGGGTCCTGGATAGAGCTCTGTGGCATTTGACTGGTATGGTGGCTGATGGAAAGTATATTGCCAAAGGGGTCCCACCCTTGATTGAAAATGATCAGCACTTGAATGTAAGTAAATGAGAACTAAGTATAAGCTAATAAACTGCATAAATAGCTGAATAAACCTTTAATATTTCTAGGGTTGTGGAAATGCACAAAAAATAGTGTATACTTTGCAGATATATTTAGTGAAATAAGCCCTTACTCCCCATTTTTTTTTAGCTTTTCTTAATTATATTAATAGACAACCTCAGTAACTAACACAGTTTTTATTTTTACAGTGTTTACGTAAAATAATTCATGAAGATATATATCCAAAAATTAAACTATGGGAATTTTTCCAAGTGGATGTTAACAAAGCTGTGCAGCAATTTAAAACCCTTCTAACTCAAGGTAAAGGAAGATTATATTGCTGAAGCATGTGCATTATATATTTATAGTTCAAGAGACATAGGTAAACTGAGCAGTTAGATGGAAAACAAGATAATGCTATTTTTGGCTATGTGGGACATCCACTGTGCTGATTTAAGCATACAAGAAGATTTGAGGGTTAGGAAAATCTTTAAAGACTCTGTACCCCTTCAATGCCTTCATGCAGCCACATCTTAGTTACGCTCGAATTATAAAAGTTGCATGTCTGTTAAATATAATTCCTGTTTCTTCTCTGAGTACTCGTTTCTATTTTGTTCTCAGGCAAAATGAGCAGTAAATCCGATCCAAATCAACATCTTCAAATACTTCAGGACCCTGATTACAGGCGACTTGGCTGTACTGTAGATATGAATGTAGCGCTGGCAACTTTCATACCACACAGGTACCATGTTAGTGATTACAAGTTAAAATCTAAGTGAGGCTAAATTTATGAAGCCAAAAAAAGACGTTGCTTTCAGACATGAGGAAAATATTAAGTTTTGGTTCCTTTTCGGTAATTTATCCTGCATATTTTTAAAATAATTTTTTCTAATCGTTCTCTGCTTCTAATGTCCTCCTGATAAGCAATGGACCAGCTGCAATAGAAGAATGCTGTAACTGGTTTCGCAAGAGGATTGAGGAACTAAACGCTGAGCAATACAGACAAACTAGCCACCATCAAGAACAGGTGTTGAAATTACTGTGTTTTAATGCTGAATTGTTTACAATGCCAATAAGTGCAGGCACTTCAATAATGCATAATTTAATTACTTCTAGGCTGTCAATTGTCTTGTGGGGACTGTGGTTTATGAACGAATTGCTTGTGATGGTCCTAAGCTGGGTCTTATAAGTAGAAAACATCCCTTGGTTACCAGGTACATACATGTTTTCTTGTTCGTTTGGAAACTATTAGAATCTATCCAGGGAAAGAAAGTTCGAAGTTCAATAAAAGAATATACTTATATGTACAAATACATGTTTTCTTTCACATGGACAAATGCCACTTAGAGAATTGACAGGGTTTTTTTAAGCAACAGCAATAACTATTTCATAAACAAATGGGACCAGAAAGCATGAGACAATACACAGAGCACATCAAAACCTTCATAGTGCGAATTGCTGTTGTAGGTGGAAGAGGAGTGGAACTAGGAAAGTTTACACCTTTCACGTTTTATGTACTTGATGCCACTCATATCTAAAGAGCTACGGCTTTAATCTTACATTACCAGCTGACACCAACATAGTGGCAACATCTGTTCTTGCTCCTTCAAAGCTTCCTTAAAAATAGAAAACACTCCATCATATTTGCAAGTTGCTCTCTTTATTTGCATTATGTACAAGCCAGTTCATAGCAGATAGTTTAATTTCAAAGACAATGAATTGAAGCTTAGGTTACTGTATGTGTTTGGTGCTTGTCTCTTTCTCTTTTAATTCCTTGTCTATTCCATAGGTATTTTACATATCCATTCAAAGAGCTGACTGTGGAGGAAGAAGAAACTATGATACATCAGCCAGATAAAGCTTGTTATTTCATGGCTCATAATGGCTGGGTTATGGGAGATGATCCTCTTAGAAACTTTGCAGAACCGGGTTTGTTAAAGAAATTTGAATTCTTACAAACCATTTGATATTCTAGCCAAAGCAAAAAGGTTTTTATTTAATCTGTCTTTTTTCTAGATGTATTCCTATGAAGCTGCAGAATAGCAGATACTAAGCTTATAGCACTTTAATTTCCCATTCAGCATACAGATGAACTATAAGACTTGGAATTTGAGGTACAATTTTACAAGATTTGAGAGGGAAATTACCAGCTTTCTGCCACTGAAATGGGGACGTCCTGCCTCCCCACTTTTGTCATTGTCTTTGTTGCTTACTTTGTGCTTTGTTCCAACACCAGTGCTTGTTGGCATTTCCATGAGACAATGACAGTGTGGCAGAAAAACTAATGCAATGAAAAGGTGAATAGTACTTTACTGCATTAGTGAGCAAAAACTGGATCCTTGAAAAGTCCACTGAGTGGCAGTCAGGCAGTCAAGAGATGACCCAGTTAATCCAAATTAAGTATGCAGATTACTTGTGAAGGTAAAATAGGGCATGAAATTGCCATGCACTAAAATATTGCATTCTAACTCCTTTGGGGACAGTGCTGATATCTAATAAAAGCAAAAAAAGCTTGTGTTAAGAGTAGCCATTCAGTTGTTAAACTAAATGAAACAAAGGCCAGTTTAATTGTAATTAAAAACCATCTAAAAGTTTGAGTCTGCTTTACAAGCTAATCTGATGATACTCCAGAGTGATCTGGAGTTAGCAAAAAGGTGTTTAATTTCTGCAAAGTAATCTACACCCCTTTCACTAAATTTTACTTACTTTTATTCTCCTTCTCAAGGATTGAGATAATAACATGTTTAAAGAGTGGTTTTGTTCAGTTGCCTTCAGCTTTTTGCTCTTTCTCCTAGGCAGACTTTTTTGTATTTTTTTTCTCTCAGTCACTGGCTTCAGTTAGCATATTTAATTTCCGTTACTGAGGTTTCTCTCGTAACTCAGCTACAGGTTTTTTGAGTGCTTTATACTTGTGTTATGCCTTTGTTTTGTGCCACACATCACTTCAACTGAGAACACAGTGTGAAAATGTGGTACACAAAGGCACAATAAAGGAACTGCAAAACAAATGCAGCCAGTTCTCTAAATGATCCTTTGAAAAAATCACAGCGTGCATCCAAAGAAACAGAATTTTTCTGCCTGTGTGCCTGTGCTGCTATTAATGAAGAAAAAGGTTAACTGTGCTTATGTGAGTGTTTTGGGAATTTGTGGTAATTTACAGTTCCTATTTTTTACTTACTGGCTTTGGAAATCCATCACAGTCTGCTGTTAATAGAAGAAAGAATTGTAAATTGTGGCTGTGACAGATTATGATAACACAGTGAGATTCTTTTTTGAATTTAGCCAGTATAAAAAACAAAACTACTAATTTTGTTCATTTATTTGATTTTTTTGCTTTTTTCTTTTTCTGAAGTACAGTTTTTATACTGCTTTGAAGAATTAGAAGGAATTTTATTTCAATCTGAAGAATTGTTTCAGTATCACTATAGAAGCTAAATATTCCCATGGAAGAGTGTGAAATTGTACATCAGTGTAGTGTATATGGATTTTTGAGTTGATATGGTTATTGTTAGAACTTTTACTCTTCGTTACAGTGTTTTTCTGCTCTTCAGCAGTAGAAAATAAAATGCCACATTTTCATTTTGGTGCACATTCTTTACTACATATATACACTAAAGTGAGTTTATTTCCCTTACAGGTTCAAATGTTTACTTGAGAAGAGAGCTCATTTGTTGGGGAGACAGTGTGAAACTGCGTTATGGTAATAAACCTGAAGACTGCCCATACCTCTGGGCACATATGAAAAAATACACTGAAATCACTGCCAAATATTTCCATGGTGTTCGTCTGGACAACTGTCACTCAACACCTATTCATGTAGCTGAGGTATGCAAAATTGAGCATGTTTATTATAAAGCAGCTTCCTGTCTGTGAAATAGATCCTGCAGATTTTACAGCAACAGTGCAGGACTTGTGGCAGAGTTTTGGTGGGAATGAATCTTCCTCATAGCATAAAAGCAAGGTTTCTTGTCTGATGATGTTTAGAAATGGTTTCAGCTACATTAAAACGTAGAGGGGTGTAGCTATTGTATCTTTTACTTCTGTACTTTAGCTGAAATACTGTGGATGTGAATGGGCCTGGCTAACTTTTACCTCAGTGCAGTGACTGCCAGTATCCAGTATGTCAGTTTGAGCTGGACTCATTGCCAAGATTTGATTGAAAGTCTGACTGGTTTGGTTTTTTGCCATATATATTTTGCTATTGCTAAATTAAACAGGAAGTGGTTCACTTCACAGAATTTAAAAGCCGGTAAAGAACTCCTGCAAAAAGTTTAGTCTGGCAGCTTTATTGGTAAGACTAGTGCTTCTTGTTTTCCAGGGAGCTGAATGCATCCAGAAACTGTACTTGCCTAGTAAATTAGCTTTAAATAGGTTTGGAGTAGTGAAGCTTGTTAGTGCTTAGTCTTAACTTTGTAACAGAGCTGACTTAAATCTATGAAGAGCTCTCTAAAACAAGTTGATTTGCCCATACAAGTTGTAAGTGGCTCCTAAATGCAACCGTTTCAAAACTTCTGCCATTCTTTTGTTTAGTGTTACTATTTTCGGAATGGTAACTGCAAAGGCTTAAACTGAAGTCTTGCTCAGATTTCCTAGTTCAGTCGGTATCTCTTTTATCCAACCCTTGCTCTCACATTTTGAGCAAAGATTTTGTTTTAAAACCAAGTTGTAATAAGCTTAAAGTCTACAGAATAGAATTCAGTCCATAAATATTGGCTGTAAAATATAACCATGATTTTATGAAACTTACATGTTATCAGTATTTTTAATGTGCTGCATATATGCATGACTCATTTATGTTTGGTTAACATTCATGTTAATGTCTGTATGTACATAGCTGACAATGGATGTCTTACATTAAAAATGTATTATGATCTATAGGAGATGCTAGCAACAGCCAGATCAGTCAGACCTAATCTTTATGTGATAGCTGAACTCTTCACGGGCAGTGAGTACATTGACAATGTTTTTGTCAACCGCCTGGGAATTACCAGCCTGATTAGAGGTACAATAAGCAGTTGAAAATTATATAGGATTGTCATGTATGGTTTGGAGTTTTAAATGTGAAACTAACACTGGTATGCTTTTTTATTTTTCTTACATATTCATGTTCTTTGCTTATGCAATTACCTTTTCTTCTTCATGTTCTATTTAACTTCTCCTGTGTTGTATGCTAATTCTTGGTTTTGCTTATGTTTGTGTATCCTCTTCTGTGTAACAACTTGTTTTGTTCCTTAATTTTGGCTTTCTATTTATCTTTGCTGCATGGCATTTTCCTATTGTCCAATCCCTGCCTAGCTTTGAAACTTGTCCTTTTTTGTATCTACCTTTCCCCTTTCTGTGGCTTTTTTGGCTGTGCTTTTTGCAGTACATGCTGGACACAGCTAGAAAATTGCGAGCCGATTTGTATGTAGTGGCTGAACTGTTCACAGGAAATGAGGAGCTGGACAATATCTTTGTGAATAGGCTGGGCATTACCTCCTTAATAAGAGGTAGGCTTGCTGCGTGTGTGGTCTTTCCAACGAGAGATTATAGATGACGTGCTTTTTCCAAGAAACAGTTTTCTACCGGATTATGCACTTTTAATTTCATATTCTGTATAATCAGAAGTATAGGTTCTGTGTTGTGACTTTTTTGATACTTAGCAAAAAATACAGTACTAGCCATAAAATAAGAGAAGACCTCCTTTGTTAGTTTACAGAAGGTTAAATATTTCACTCTTAGTCTAGTGAAGGAAAAAGGAGTTGTAGCACAGTTCTGCTATGTAAGTCCTGCATCATGTCTGATTTTTGTTGCATGAGATTTTTAAAGCCTGTGAGAAATAGTGTGATCTCTGCTTTTTGTCTGTTTTTTCCTTTAGCTTTCTCTTCCTTAGTACATTATAGTAAATGGAATATTCCAAGGCTGTGTTTCCACACTGGAGAATATAGCTACATGTGTTTGATTTTTTTTTTTTTTCTCCTAATGATTGAGCACACTAAAATAACAACTAAATGCCACATTAACATCTTTGTGCATGCTGTCCTCTGTGGTAGTTATTGTTATGCAAACACTTAGGTATTTTGTTCTTTAGAGGCCATGACTGCTTACAATAGCCATGAAGAGGGGAGGTTGGTTTATCGGTTTGGAGGTGAGCCTGTCGGATCTTTCGTTCAGCCACGTTTGAGGCCTTTGATGCCAGCTATTGCTCATGCACTGTTTATGGATATTACACATGATAATGAATGTCCAATTCAGGTGAGCACCTAAAGAAAAAAAAGGTTTGCCTTTAATGTTTTCTGAAGTGATATTTCTGAACTGTGGAAGGGTTTGATGTAATCTGGGTATTCTGAACAATATTTAGAAAAAATGCATTTCAGTTGAAGTTTTTATGCAGAGAAAAAAGTTTTATAACAATACCCTCTGACATTCAAGATTTTGTCTTTCAAGGGGAAAAGTATATAAAGTTACTAAGTAAGGTGTTTTGAGTCTTTCATGCAGCTGCTCTAAGTGGTTCTGTTTCTGCTTGTTGACCTGTTTTCCTGAGCTTCTTTACAGGCAAGAACGAGAGAGAGTGGTGGGCAGGGAGTGCTTATTTTGATGATCTTTCCGAAGTTGCTTTTCTTCATTCATTTGTAGACATTTTCTCCAATAATTGCATTGTAATTGAGGAAATTATGATCATCGGGTTAGCACTTCCTCTGTTAAGTTGAATATATCTTCTGTGTGCTGAATTGGGAGGATTGAATTATTTATCTAATGTAATAGTATATTAAATTTGTTTCACTATTTAGTACCTATATATTTTTTCCTGCAGCACCGATCTGCATATGATGCTCTTCCTAGTGCAATGATTGTTTCCATGGCATGCTGTGCTACAGGAAGTACCAAAGGCTATGATGAACTAGTACCACACCAGGTACGTGTCCACAGTTCGACTCCTAAATTACCTTTAAAAATACCTTTTATTCTCATCCTAGAACACGTATTTTAATGTTGTTTATTTCAAATTCCAAGCAGTTTACTATCTGGCATTATTTCAGATTGTCCAGCTTCATATGAAATTTGAATTTATCATATAGTTCAGACCTCAAGGTGTGGTAGTTTTTATTTCCCAGAGTAGTTCATATTTGCTTAAATTTGTTTTTTTTACAGATCTCTGTAGTATCTGAAGAGAGGTTTTATGCAAAATGGAATCCAGCAGCACATCTGACTTCTGGTGAAGTTAATTTCCAAACAGGAATTCTAGCAGGAAGGCTGGCCATAAACAGGCTGCATCAGGAGCTGGGGGCTAAAGGCTTTAATCAGGCAAGAAGTGAGGGTAACACTGCGATTTCTTTGTATGTGTACTCTGAGAGAGCACGGTTGCAACGTTGTGTCTTTTCTAGGTTTATGTAGATCAAGTTGATGAAGATATAGTTGCAGTGACAAGACACTGCCCTAACACACACCAGTCTGTTGTGGCTGTGTGTCGAACTGCCTTCAGGGATCCTAAAACTTGTTTCTACAGTAAAGAAGTACCTGAAATGTGTATCCCAGGTAAACAGATTTCTTTCCAAGAGCTGTTGTCATGTATAAAAATTCAGATTATTCACACTTTTCAACTTCAAGCACATGCACATGAAATCCATATGAGAATTTTCAGTCTATAACACTCCTTTTGTATGTACTAACATGCATGTCCCAAAAGTGGTTAAAGAACCAGTAACAGACTTGCAGTGCTTAGGGTTTTCAGAAACATTCATATTGAGTATACTCCTGCTGCAAGCTCCCGTTGAGGGTGTGGGGGGTTTTTATGGTCTTGTTTATGAACTAGTAATATTTAATAGTGAGATGGTTAATTGTACAGTGTTGGGGGAATTACGATTTATTCTGTTATACTGAGGAAAAAGGCTAAAATTTTATCCTATTTGTTGATACCATTTTTATTCAGTTTTCAAAAATATGTAGCTATTTTGTAGCTTGAAAATACATCTTAGTAAGAACTCTGTATTTAACAAGTTAATATAAAGATAATATATATGCAGTATATACATAATAATAATTAATTATGCAGAGTATTAACTATACTCAAAACTAGCAAAGTATAATGACTTCTATACATTACCTGGACATGTTTCTGAAGAGAAGCTTTCCAAACTGCCTTTTCAAGTATAGTTAGTTCTTTGAGTGCATGTGTGTGCCTGTTTTAAGATTATATTTTAAGATATTTAGGGATTATTTTAAGATATTTAGGGATTTAGGGGTTATATGTAAGATATTTTAAGATACTTAAGGCTTGTATACCTTATTGTCTGTAAATTACTTAAAGGATAGAGAAAATTAGAATTTGTATATTAATAATAAATTGTTACCCTTTAAAGATAAACCATCTGTAGCTGCAGTTTGGAAAGCAATATAGCACAGTCTCCTAAAAGGTAATAGGGAAACTAAGAAAGCTGATGATCAGTAGAAGACCGGTTGTAATTCTCTCATTGTCTGATTTTATGATGAATATGTTATAAAATAACAAAAGTTAACATTTTAAATACAGTGCAGCATAGGAGTGTGTACTGAATATTTGTAGGATATTTAAAATACTTCCCCGTATTTTCTCTTCTTTTGCTGTGGAACAGAGAATTGTATCTTGAATATTCAGGTTTAAGCTTTTGCTTCATAATTTCAAAAGAATCACTTTTTAATTTCAAATATCTTAAGAGCTGCAACATGATTTAACTTTTTTTAGGAAAAATAGACGAAGTAGTACTTGAGGCTAGGACTATTGAGAGAAGTGCTAGTCCTTACAAAAAAGATCAACATTTTATAAATGGATTGCCTAATTTCACAATGGAACTCAGAGAGCATATCCAGGTAATTAGCCTCCTTCACCCATGTTCTGATGTAATATTTTTTTGTGATATTTTATATTAGATAAAAAGACAGTGAATTTCAGTTACAAATTTGTTTTCTTTTCTAAGATAAAAGACAGTAAAATCATAAAGCAAGCTGGAACTGCCATAAAAGGGCCGAATGAATTTGTTCAAGAAATAGAATTTGAAAGATTAACACCAGGAAGTGTGATAGTATTCAGGTACGTTATTGTATTTGCCAAATGGCTGCGTAAGTTAAAAGAGAGTGATAGGAAACTGGAGAATAGTTCTTCCAAGTGCTGTATTTCTACAAGATGCACATTCATATTTACAGAGTTAGTCTGGACCCAAAGGCACAAGAGGCTGTGGGTATACTCCGCAATCATTTGATCCAGTTCAGCTCTCATTTTAAATCTGGAAGTCTTCCTGATGATCAATCAGCACCGATACTAAAAACGCCATTTTCTTCGTGAGTATTCTTTAAGTTTCTCGTGTTGAACCAAGGGAGCTACAAGGAGAGCAAGGAATACTATGTAAACCTAGTGAGGGATTGTTGGGTTTTGGTGATGGTGGTATAGATGGGTTTGAATTGTCAGATTGCAATGAAGACTCTCAGATCTTATGTGTATAATACTCAGCAGGGTTAATACGGAAAAACTTCCTAGTTTGTGTAATCACTAAAGTAGACTTCTAACATGGACTGCTTCTCGGTGTTGGGGTGTGATTGTTTGTGTTTTGTACTTAATACTATGTTACTAAATAAACACTGAGGACATCTCAGAACATCTCGAAAATCAGGCTCCTTATTTCCAAGATTAAGTATTGAGAGAGTTGTATATATTTTACTATTTTAATGTAAGTCTGAAATTAAAATTGTTTGTGAAATACTTTCCCTGTTTCCCCACTGATGTTGTTTTGGGTTTTATTCCTTTTTTTTCTCCACTGTTTTGTCAGTATTGCATCTACACTAACTTTGGCTGACCTAAATCAAGTGCTCTATAGATGTGAGGCAGAAGAACAAGAAGATGGTGGAGGCTGTTACAATATACCAAACTGGTCACCCCTAAAGTATGCAGGCCTCCAAGGTAATCATTTTGGCATTTTTTTTCTATCAAGTAAAATCATAAATGAGAGCTGCTCAATCCAGATCACATCATAATGCTGTTGTATTGCTGCTGCCATTGTTTGGTAAAAAAGGTAATTCTTTTCTGCTTGACCGTGCTACTAATTGGTGTTGTACCCAGGAAATCTCATACTAGTACAAACCCCCTCTCTCTCTCAGTGCTCTGAAACTTAATACTGCTTCCTAGCATCTGTTTTAACACCAGTGCCTTGACTTTTAAAGTAGAAAGAAAACAAATATGCCCCCAGTGAAAAGTTGCATTAATCTAACCTGAGGCATTACTAGATTACTAAGGAGTGTCTGTCATTTACCAAACATACAAATTCCGTCATGCTAATTATTTGCAATGATTTTTTAAAGTTTCTAGGATTTATGCTGAGGAAACTAGAATTGAGTTGTAGCCTAACTTGTTATGCACATTGAGAGAAGTAATCAAGTTAAAGCATCTGTTGCTATGTACCTTTTCTTCCTGAATTGTAATTGCTGTTGGTGATAACGGTGTGTCTTTTAATACAGAGTTGGGTTTGTATCTTCAGGGTTAATGTCAGTGATGGCAGACATTAGACCAAAAAATGATTTGGGTCATCCATTTTGTGACAATTTAAGATCTGGAGACTGGATGATTGATTATGTCAGTAATCGTCTGATTTCACGTGCTGGAGCCTGTGCAGAAGTGAGTAAAAATACTTATTTGGTAACTTCAGGGTTTTAAATTACTAGTTTGTTTCATTTTCAATTTCTGGTATATTTTTAAATTCAGACTGTCTGTAACGTATTTCTTGTCTAGGCAATTTCTTCTAGTATATTAAACCATTAATATGTTTTTCTTCCCTCCCCTCAATCCTATTTAAGAATAGACTGCAAAAGGGAAGTGAAAAATAGATAGGGCATGAAGGTGTTAGCTCTTGCATGAAAGCTTGCAGTGGTTCCTTGCTATTTTACTTTTCCTCAAAAAATGAAATTCTCGATGGTTTTTTCCCCTAGGATTTGGGGTGGTTTGTTTGGGGTTTTTGGGGGAGGTTTCTTTGGTTTGTTTTTTTTTAAGAAAGTACTTTCAAGAGAATGCCTAAACACTACTAAGGCATATATGAGTATGGTACAGTTATAGTCAGTGAAGCACTGGGAAGACAGGAATTACTGAGATTCAAGGTGCCTTTATAGCTGCATTACAATGCAGTCCTTTTGTTTGTCATAGTTTTATTTTCCTGCATGGAAATTGCTTTATTTATTTCACAAGGTGAAAACCTGATTTTTGTAACTTGCCTAACAAATACAATAATAAAGGCTTTAGCATTCTTATTTCATTTTATTCCTGAAGTCAGGTCTAGTAATACAAAGCAGAAGAATGGATAAAACAGTCTAATGTTGGACTGAAGCAAATGCTGAATTTGACTTGAGAAACAGAGCTTTTCTAGAAAACAAGTTAGTCTGATACTTGCCACCTTTACTGCTCTTCAAAGACTCTTGCTTTTTTTCTGTGTATTTTTAAGTTCTTCTTTTGTAATGTCTCATTCTATTTCAAAGACTTGAGTCATGTGAAAATAAACTTTACAATTCCGCTGTTTACAAAAGTAACTTTCTCTTCATCGTATCCAGGTTAAAAGTATAGTCTCATCATGTAATACTTTGACAAGTACATTCTTTATCTGCAAGGCTTAAATCTTTAGTGACTTACTGGAAAGTTGCCATAATGTTATTTAGCAGGACTAGAAGGAAAGAGAAACACTTTCCAGATGTCAAATGTTTTGCAGTGATACCAGGATATGAAGCTCCAGAGTCCTGAGTCCGAGAAACAGACCTGCAGTTATATTCACGAGTGGCTCTACATAATTTAGCTCTGATAACCTTTTGTTCCTGGTCTTAAGGTTCATCTCTTCAGTCCTGTGTTTTTAGCAATGCAAAACTTCCTTCGCATGTTTGGATTATAGTGATGCCTTTTTGAGTTGTGACTTCTCTTTACTACTCAGTTTTACTAACAACTTCATGGTAGTTCATTTTTTCTATACTTCACATTTTGGCCTGTTTATTTTTGATAGTACAGATGCAGTATGTGTTTTTCTCTACTGCTCCTCCTAGAGTTCCTGTCTTTTAGCTGAAATTTTTGAGGGGAAGGGTACAGCATAACCGGGGTGTACTACATGTACAAAAACTGTGACAAATACTCTGACAGTATGGCTTTTGAACACTGATGTTACCAAGTTCTAATTATATTGTATTTTAATAGGTTGGTAAATGGTTGAAGGCCATGTTTGTCTACCTGAAGAGAATTCCACGTTACCTCATCCCGTGTTACTTTGATGCCATATTAGTGGGTGCATACACAACACTTCTGGATGTGGGATGGCATCAGATGTCTAGGTATGCTTGGTATATCAGAGCTATAAAGGCATCTGTATATATTGGAACCTTTTAAGTTTTAGCTGCCAGAGAATATCATTCAAATATTTTCATACTCCTCTAATATAAAATGCTAAAATTGGGAGAGAAGCATCAAATCCATCTTATTACAGTGGTAGTTTGGAAGAGTGAGAGTTCAGGCACCTATCCAGAGTTTTAGTTTATAACTACTGCTGGCATTGTGCAGTAGGAGGAGGAAACCCTAAGCCAGCATCTTTTTTTGCCAGACTTTGGAAGCTTTTGGGTTTTTTGCTATAATTTTAGTACTAATGCGATGATTCCTTAAGGTTCAGGTAAGTAAGAAAATACCAGATTGTATTTGATGCTGATGCTTTGTTCAACATTTCCCCTCAGAGGTGCTTTGTTCAACACTTCTCCATTATTACTCCTCATTATCTGAGCACTCTGCTTATTTTTTGAAATAACTGTTTAATCTTCAGTGTCTGCTTCTTTGTTTCTTGCAAAGGGAAGAGAGATTGATTTAATGGAGGCTTTATTCTAGCTATGGATATGCTGAACAAGTTGATATTGTCTTGTAAAAACAGGGACGTTAAAATGGGAATAGAATTTGGTATGGCTGTGAAATCATGGAACATAATACATTTTATGAAAAAATGCTTGGTGATCAACTAGTCAGGAATGCAGATTGCATTTTTTCAAGCAATGGGGTAACAGATTTTTTTGATTTGAAGTTTTTTATGTATATGTAAAAATATGATTTTTGGAAATACTAGTTTTGACAAACTTGTTCATAGTAAAATATTTTTATCATATTTTTGAAGTCTTAGGTCTTAATAAGTATTAACTAAACCAAAACATTTTTTAAACCGTTTTCTAGAAATTCTTGTCATAAACACTCCCATTGGTATTAATTAAGGTTTTACTCTTAATGTTGGGCACCCATTTTAGGAAAACCAAGTCATTTACAAATTAAATCTTATGTAAAAAATCAGTTAATGCAAAATGCTAGTATTAATTCATTGCTAGTTTTTATGTTTCTTACTTGTAATGCTTGTCATAGCCTTCTGTAAATGAAAAAGGGTACATTTTATAGACTGCTATTGTTGAATGCAAAGTATTTTAATTTAATTATGTCGAATTACAGCTTTGTGCAGAATGGATCAACATTTGTTAAACACCTTTCCTTGGGTTCAATCCAGTTATGTGGGATAGGAAAATACTCTTGTCTGCCAGATCTGTCTCCTTCCTTACATGATGTTCCCTATAGGCTGAATGAGATTACAAATCAGAAAGAGCAATGTTGTGTTTCTTTGGCAGCTGGTAAGTGAGAACAACCTTTTAAGAAAAAAGAAGTCTTCCAAAATAGTTAAACTGTTTTTAGTAACTATATTAAAATTTCTGCATCATGTTTGAGAGCCATATATTAGCAACTATGTATAAAATGTAGCAATTTCACTCACTTTTGCCTTGGGTTTAAAGTAAAGATTTACTCATGTTAAAAGTATGGGAGTTTTCTCTAGTAGCATGCATGGGGGTTGGGAGGGAGAGCTTTATATATAAGTGCTTTATTTAGAGACTTTCCTTGCTATATTTGTTGTTACCATATATAGAGATTTAGAAAAAAATGTTGTTTTCCTTCCTAGAAGACTTGCTTGAGATGAGCATACTTATTATAAGGGGTTTATCTTTTATAAATGTGAATTTAAGAAGTTAATTGTAATGGAGTAACAAGAGTGAATTTATGGTTTACAAGTTCTACTTACCAGAAGAACTCCTGATCTGAAACTGTCTCCAAAAGGAAAGAGCATAAAAGCAGTCAGCAAGCAGTATTTATACCTCCAAATGTTCTGCCAGCATCTGGCAATCTTCCTATGGCCATTTTCCTATGTCCAAAGTATTATCTTCTGTGGCTTAGAATGAATTTATTTTGGTTCTGAATTGGCTCATTCCTTTTCTGAAGCCATGGAAACTTTTAAACATCCGCAGAGGCATCTCGCTCAGCGGAGTGCTTTTCTTCTTTTGCCATCATTCTTTCTCTTGTGTAGCTTTATTGCTTTTAGTTTCTGGATTTTAATAACATTCCATTTGCCTGCTTTAGTGTTACCTAGAAGCACAGAGGCACAGTGTTCCCTTAAATTGGTCATAAAGATGAATTATACTAAAGGGTTTGGTTTTAAGTATTCCTTTCACATAGTCACTAGTAGTTGTGCCTGGGATTTTTGAACTGTACACAAATTATCATTCTCAAGTGCTGCTGCCATGTACTATAAATTTGCAGAGATGTGGAGGCCATATTTGAGAATTAGCAAATACTTTGTTCAGTAAGTAGTAGAAGTGAAATGATGTTCTACCAAGCATGCACAAGAGACCGCCTGTTTGAAACTTTACCAAATGGAATTTCTGTTTAATAGACCATAAAAGGAAAAAAATGGAAGAAAAGACAAGTATGGACCTTACTGTTGTAATTATTATGACTTATCAGTTAGAATCATTCTTAAAGCTATGTATTATCATGTCTGTAGTAAAATGTAGTTCTATAAGCTGCTGGAAGAGAGAAGCAGGATGTCTTTCTCAGCTGTCTAAGAACAGTCTTATCCCCTTTATGCTGCTGAGGTGCCACAGCTCTCATACATAAACTCTTGCAAACAAAGTGTTACAATCTTCTCATAGTTCTGATTTTTTTGTTAGTTTTCTTTGTTTCTTTTAATTAACTTTTGGTTAAGTTGCCAGATGATTTAATAAAAATAAAAATGTTACTATAACTGATATGAGAAATGTTTTTGTGTGATCTTGACATTCTAGAAGATATTGTTCTAGTATAGGGTATATTTAACTCTGTCAAGAACTTGGTCTAGGAGATTGTTTATTTGAAATATCTTAATATAGGAAAGAGTTATAAATGAGGATATATTTTTTACTTCTGGTTATTTTATATGTGTGCTTGGAGATTTCAGCTATATCAATTAACTAGACGAATAATGACATTTCTTTTCAGGTTTACCTCACTTTTCTTCTGGAATTTTTCGTTCGTGGGGAAGGGATACTTTTATTGCACTAAGAGGTCTACTATTAGTTACTGGGCGCTATCTAGAAGCAAGGTAAGGCTGGCTTAGCCTTAGTTCTTGTTGGCTTTGTAGGCAGTTAAGAAAAAGCAATGCTCTCAAAACCTGAGCTGATGCACAAGCTGTTAGAAACGGTGTGCAGAATAAAACTTCAAAGGCACTAGACATATTTGGAAGCTCTCTCTAAGTGGTATTAAAAGTACTACTCAAATTATTCTCTTTTGCCTTCTTAGCACTGATCCAAAGCTGATGTTCTGTAGAGATAAGGTAGTTTTAACCCCTACACTGCTACTGTTTGTCCTTGAACAAAGTGATTGTTTCACTAGTATTTGCATCATTGTTGCTGAGCAATAATTTCAGGATTAGTAAATATGTAAAAATTTGAAGTAGAAAAAAAGAATGCTGTTTTAATCAGGCATGATTGCAGGTCTACCATGTTTTGGTTTTTTTTGTCTATTAATACTAGAAATCAGCTATTTGTGCATTGTTACAATCTGGTATCTATAAATGTTTAACCTGACAAATGAGCCATACATAAGCCAGGTGAATTTGATATTTTGATTAATATTCATTTGAGTGGAGCTTGACACATAATAGAAATATAAAAATGAGTTGGTGTAAATTGGTGTGTATTTATGCTGTTGTACATTTGGCCAACTATTAGCTTTCTCGTGCTGAGAGATCTGCAGTCTACTAGTATGTTTATTTTGCCTTTTAAAGCTAGTTGGAATCCGTGTTTTCTGCAAGGTATGCGCAACGGTTCTCAAATGAAACTTCTCATAACCTCAGTTGCTGTCACCTCTCTGTATTTTAATAGGAAATTCCCATCTACTCCTGCCCTCCGTCCCCATTCCACCCCACCCATCAGAATGGATACCAGGGTAATCATAAACAATGTCAATAAAAACCTTCCCTGTGACCTCAGTGGGATTTGGATTTAGGGTCTATATCACTACCTATAAAAAAGCAGATTATCTTTTCCATATGAATAGATGATGTATGTTTTATACGAACTGATTTAAATGTATTCATGTTGAGGAATTTGTAGAGAATGGGTGGTTTTTTATTGTAAAAGAAGTTCATGCTAAATGGAGTAATTTGTGGCTTTCAACAGCAAACTTTTGGCATCTGTCTTTAAAATCCTGTTTTGTATTCTTGCCCTGCCTTGCTATTAACATAACCCACTATGCTTTGTACTTGATACTTGGTCCAGTAATGGCCTTGAAGGCAACTTAGTCAAGACTGTGATTTTCTTTTGTTCTAGAAACATCATTTTAGCATTTGGTGGGACTTTAAGACATGGTCTCATTCCCAATCTGCTTGGCGGGGGCACACATGCCAGATACAACTGTCGTGATGCTGTGTGGTGGTGGCTTCAGTGTATCCAGGACTACTGTAAAATTGTTCCAAATGGATTAGACATTCTCAGGTGTCCTGTTTCTAGGATGTACCCCAGAGATGACTCTTCTCCTCAGCCTGCAGGCACTATGGTAAAGAACACTTCTAATTTTAAGTATTTAACAAAACTATTATTTCTTATTGAAAGGATATAATCTTTTCTAGATACGAGAACCTGTTGCCATCTGTAATTCATGGTGAAATTTGATTATAGCACAAGAATTCCATATTTTAGGCACTTCTTGCATCACCTGATTAGACCAAGTGCAAGAGGTTGGGGAAGGAGGAAAAATTTCCATCAGCTTCTAAATCTTTTTGTTGCTTTTTGGCTTGAAAAAATGTTTATATGAAAAGTTGTATACATTGTATTGCCAAGGGTGCTACTTGAAAATGTTTGATGGTTTGGGAGTTTTTTGGAATATCATATCATAAACTAGAGGCTTAAGAAATGCTTTCTGCTCATTTTTCATCCTGCCTTTTACATGTCACCCAAACACGCAATGAACCTAGGATCAGCCACTTTACGAAGTAATACAGGAAGCAATGCAACGACATATGGAAGGCATAAATTTCCGAGAAAGGAATGCTGGTCCTCAGATTGATCAGAACATGAGAGATGAAGGTAACATACGTAGAACATTTGATGTGCAATACAGAAGTTGATAATGATATTTTTTATTTCCTTTCCTCCTATTTCCTCTTTCTGTTGAGCATATTTTTTATTATAAAATGATATTTAATGTAACTAAAACGATATTATTTTATATACATGTAATATTTTTGAAGTGCCTAAATAAGAGTTTATTGTTAGCAACTGTTCGTATGCTTTGGTACAAGTGATCTTTAAAATTTCACTGATAGTACAGCTGCCTTCAGAAACCTAACTCGGTTCTCTTGTTGGAAGGCTTTTTTGTTTATCTAGGACATTTGGGTTGGGGAAGGGTAGTTGGGGTTTTGTTTCATCTTAAAAATGGACTTAACACCTGATATTCTTGCTTGCCAGGTTTTAATGTAACTGCAGGCATTGACCATGAAACTGGCTTTGTCTTTGGAGGGAACCGCTTCAATTGTGGCACTTGGATGGATAAAATGGGAGAGAGCGACAAAGCTCGCAATAAAGGAATTCCAGCTACTCCAAGGTATGAAATCCAGGCTTTAGGGAGGGGATTTTGTAATTATTTTTTTAACTTAAGTTCTTCTCCAGAACCACTATGCCTTCTGTTGACACATCTGAGATGTTATCTCTCAAATGTTCTAAATGTTTCTACCTACTAAAATGTTAATGAAATTTTTTTCTTCTGCTCATTTGAAGTAAAAAGGTGTGTTCTTGGCAGGTGAAGCCCATGGCTTCTTTCACAGTCTTAACTCCATGCTAAGAGTTGACTTTTGAATTCAAGTGGTAAAATGTAATTTAGGAAATACTGTTTACTTTTTGTACTAGCAGTACTTTGTTATTTAAACTTCTCTTGTGAGTTATATATTTATAATTGTGTTGTTTGAATACTTCTTAGTTCAAATTCAAAAATATTTACATATCTACATTTTTAGAGCTGAGATTAAGCATTTTAAAATAGGCTCTTTATTATGTGCCAGCAAACTGCTTCAGGCATCCTTCCTTTGATTTAGTACAGTATCAGTTTCCAATCAATTGCCCATTCATGGGTGAGAATTGAGGAAAACATCTTGCTTGACAAGTCGAGCACTTTAATAGGGAGCCAAGAGAGGCTGAGGTACTTTCCAAAAGAGGCTGAGTTGGTAATGTGAGAGAGAAAATTCCATCAAGTAAAGCTGAGTATGATACTATATGAAATGTTTGCATATATTGGTTACATGAATATTACTTGAAAAAAGAAGCAAGTTCAAGAAGTGCATTTAGTGCTTATTTTAATCCCTCACTTTTGACTTGAGTAATCTCTTATGGCAGAACTATTACCTAAGTTACAGAAGTGTCTGTAGAGTTGAGAAGCTTTGTATTGAACATGGTTATAACATCAGAGGACCAACTTGTTTGGGGGTTGATCCTTTTTTTTATGTTCTTAATCACTGGTATAAAATTATCTTCCATTTGTGCTAATTAGCTGGATGTAGTAATACCACTTTGAATAAGGCTGTTGTACAGAAAAAGGTATTTGCTAGCCAGTTTACAATCACATTCATTCCCTGACTGAGAAATAGGGGAAGAGTAGAAAAATAAGGAAAAATAAATTGTGTAAATAAGATACGTACGAATGAAAATTTTTCAGTTACTCATAGAACTTTAATAGCCTTCTTAAAGTAATGAATGAGGGGTTTCATCATTATTGTTTCAGAGATGGCTCTGCGGTGGAAATGGTTGGACTGTGCAAGTCGGCTGTTCGCTGGCTGATGGATTTATCTGGGAAAAACATATTTCCATTCCGTGGAGTCACTGTAAAAAGACATGGTAAAAACAGGCACATCTCATAATTGTATAACTGGGGTATAAAAATAACGAAAACAATGAAATAGTGACCATATAACCCTCAGAAGAAGGTTTAGGGTTTAAAGGGGAAAAACTTGGGAAAGTATCTTGTATTATTAAGATCCTTTCATTACTATAAAAATGTATTAAAAGTTGCTCTTTTCTTCTCAATATTTCAAACAGTTTATTCTGTGAATTACAAAGGAATTTCAGAGCCTGAATACCTTTTCTCAAAATGGATATAAGTGATAAGGTTACTGTGTATTTTGATGATTGTATCATTCATTTACAAGAATATGAAGTAAACTGACGCAGGACGCTTGTCTTTATGTTTTCTTTCTGTTCCCTCCCCAATATTCATAACACAGAAAATCTCTTCTTGGGAATGTTTACATAAATATCATTGCAAGTCCCTTATGTTTTAGAGGGAATAGTCTTCTAATCACGAAGTTACTTTAAGCTTACCCAGCCCAAGTGAATATGTGCCCTGTGAAGACTAATGTTGTGTTAGTCTCACTAGAAGTTTCAGTGAGCCATTCCTCCTGTGATCTGTACATTTGGCCTAAACATGGGGAATCACAAACTGACAGAGGTGATGCTAGGTCTGCTCCTGTTATGTTAAGTGTCAGAAATTCAAGAAGCATACTTCTGTTGCTGCTACTGTGGCTGATTTCAGAAAATTAAAACTCTATGTAACATCTTGCAGGAAAGGAGGAGGTTATCACATACGATGAGTGGGACAGGAAAATTCAAGGACATTTTGAAAGGCTGTTCTTTGTCTCTGAGAATCCAGCAGATCCTAATGAAAAACACCCAGATCTTGTACACAAACGTGGAATTTATAAAGACAGCTATGGAGCTTCTAGTCCATGGTGTGATTACCAACTCAGGCCGAATTTTCCAATAGCAATGGTTGTGGTAAGTGTGGGGGAATGGGAGGAGGGCTTTGCACTTAAATGCAAGCTTAGTTCAATTATAAAGAAAACATTAAGGTCCACCTGCATGGCATTCTATCAGGAACCTACATTGCTTGGAATAACTTTCGGAAAGTGGCTTTTTTCTGTGCTTTTAATATTGGTCCATCTTGGACTGTCTCCTAAAAATACATCATGACAGGACTTGCCAATTTGCAGTGCTCACTGTATTATAGAATGTCTTTTATGGCTAGGTCTGGGAGGCTGCTTTTCCCATCACATTGGCTAAAAAGGATAGATTCTTTGTCTTTATTGGATTTGTGAAGAGCTTCAGTAATAATACTTGGCTAGAGTATTTAAAATAAAATCAAAATAGAGAAAAGCACTGGATACCTTCTTTTTTCTTGCTTACTCTGACTTTCAGGTTCTAGAAGTTGATTCAGTAATACAAAACTCAGGCTCTGTTGTCTTCTGCATTTATATACACAGCCTTATGTGTGTTTATGCACAGAGATTATTCATTAAATCTTTATTATTTTATTAGGCCCCTGAGTTGTTCACACCTGAGAGAGCTTGGAAAGCTCTGCAGATAGCAGAGGAAAAGCTTCTTGGTCCATTAGGCATGAAAACCTTAGACCCAGAGTAAGTACGGTAGAGATAAGATCAAGTGTTAGTTCCTAAACACAATAAACATGACAGTAATAATTATTTCATGTGGGGCAGGGGTGGTGGTGATGGCATGAAATCTTCATAAATACTTATGAAATAAGGCTGCAGGAAGTACTTCCAGAGTAATTGGTTTGCTGTTCTAAAAGCCCATGCAATTGATTTCTTTATACAGGCAATGGCTGGGTGGTTTTGGATGCCTTACAGTAAGCAAGTGAAATTTGGCATCATACCAAAGATGTTGAATATGCATTTTGGGACATACTTACGTTTGATACAGTGTGCAGCACTCCAGTTTGAGTAAAAGGGTAAAATTTTAACTTAAGTCCTTTCAAGACATGGACCATTTTCCTACAAATTTAAACTTTATCTGGAATTCCACTGTCATGTTAAGTACAGAACCTGCCTAACTTAACCATCAATAAATGTAAATGGCAAATTATTTGGTTGATTTCTGTTTTCCTTTTCTGTGTATTTTTTTAAATTAAGGCTTTGTTTGCATAATATGTTTTTTCTTTCTTGCAGTGATATGGTGTACTGTGGAGTATATGATAATGCTCTTGACAATGACAACTACAATGTAGCCAGAGGTTTTAATTATCACCAAGGACCTGTAAGAGCTACTTCCTTCAGTTTTAGAAAAGTGTTGTCATCTTTTCAAACCAACTGCTTTGATAATCATCTCTTTTCATTCTTTGCTTAGGAATGGCTATGGCCAATTGGGTATTTCCTTCGTGCCAAATTGTACTTCTCCAGGTTGATCGGTCCAGAGATATATGCAAAAACTGTAGTTATGATTAAGAACGTTCTTTCTCGCCACTATGTTCATCTTGAAAGGTAAGATAACAACAAACAGAGATTTTAAATCTTCAAAATACCAGGCTAGTGGTATGTACCATCCAACTGCAAGTAAGAGTACAAATCTACTATATGAACAGGATCTCTTTTCTAGATAGGAAGTTGACTGCTATATGTGCAATTGCAGATCTCAAGTCAGCTTTCAAATGCAGGTGAGACCTAGTGCCTCTTAGAGGTTGCAGAATTCCTAACACTTATCCATGTGAAGACTGGGTGAAATAAATCTTATGTAAAGATTAGGATCTAATGTCATACAAGAAATTAATTTCAGAAAAAAGAGTCAGTGAGTTGTTTTTTTAAAAGAATAAAATATTTAAAAACAAACTTTAAAACATAATAGTTAAAGGGCTAGTAGTGATAGGTTAAAATTTCAGCAGATAAAATGATGCAAAATATTGTTAGGATTTATTGTGTTCAAAGTGAGGAAATTAGGATTCTGAAGCCGTCATACTTAAAACCTTGATTTTCTAAGGAGACAGAGGAACTTGCATTTTGAGTTTTCCCTCAAACCAAACCACCAAACCTGCACACTGTTTTACCCCTTTTGCTGTCTATTTTATTTTTAATGATTAAGGATTTGAGACAAACTAAAATAAACAAAAAACATTGCCCTTGATATCTCATCCATATAACCTGTTCTGCAGCACATGAAACAGGTATTTATTTGTACCCAAAAGAGTAATTCAGTAGGACTCATAACAGAAGAGTTCCTCTGACCACACGAGGAAGAAAAAAGGATTTGTTAAGCAACATTTTGCCATACACAGTGTCTTGTCCACGTCTCTTGTTTGGTAGTATCAGAAATAACTTGCAGTTTGGTAACACTCTGCTTTTTCTGTTTATTATTAAAGTGTGTACTTTTACTCTGTTTTGATACGTTATTTCTGCACAGACTAATTAACATAGCAACAGGCTCTACTTATATTTTTGTAAGTGTGCTAGTTTGTGGGGGGTTTTTGTTCCTACAAAGGAAAAGAAGATTTATGTAATCACGCTGTCTTCCAGCCATTGTCACTTTTTAGCACTATAATCAACGTCAAGGGTAGTTTGAAGACCATTGTTACCATTCTCCAAATGCAAAACTACCAGAATGAGAAACAGGAGCAGCACACACCAGTTGTCTAAGTTTAGTTATTATTAGTAGCAGAGAGTCAGCTTTGAAGAAGAGACACTTCCCCTATAATTCCCAGCTGCAGGTGAAAAAATATTAATTAGATCTTGCTTATTATAGGATATACTGTGCTTGTAGGACAGCTGACCTTTAGTCAAGCTTTTCAGTTTCCTTCTGAGTTATCTTCCAAAAGGTTTTAAAATGAAATGTTCTTTTAATTTCAATCTATAATCTAACAACAATACTCACTTGTGTTTTCTTTTATCAGATCATCCTGGAAAGGGCTTCCAGAACTAACCAATGAGAATGGGCAGTATTGTCCTTTTAGCTGTGAAACTCAGGCCTGGTCGATTGGTGTTATCCTTGAAATCCTTTATGACTTGTAAAAGTTTATTTTGATTGATTTGATGAAACTTCTGTGGTCTTACTATTGGGCATAAATGAACACTTGGCTTACACTGCAAGGGAAATTAACTGTTCTGCACAATCACTTAAGGTGTGTCCTGACTTTCAAAGACGCTGAATGCCAGCAGCTCCTGTGCCCTATGACTGTGTGGGGCTTAGGTATTTTGAAAATCGGGCCATGACAATAAAATAAAACTGCAGTGCACACTTGATGCAGAAACTTTTAGTAAGGAGCAATTTTAAGAATATGCACAAACTTAATTTTAAGTAGCTTTGGTTTTTTAGCCTTTTCAAAACAAAATCTTAATGTAACAAAGTAAATTAGCTCCTTCCTGAGCTAAAAATGAGTAGCACAGCTCTTATGTTTTTTTTTCTTTGTCTCTTAAAGAGTAAATGGATGTTTTTGCAAATGCATGCTTAAGGGGGAGTAGACTAACCTCTAGCTTTCTGAGTTTGGTATGCTTTGTGCTCTAGCACCATGCATTAATGAAGGCATAATGTTATCTCTCCATTGAACTGTATAATGGGGATGTTTTTGTATGTGTTCAATTGAACACTCCACTAAGCAACCACAGAAATAAAGTGTATGAATACTGTAATAAATCAACTTTGGAAGTTATATATAAAATTTTGAAAGCTTTACTTTGAGAGTTAGCTCAAGCAATAATGAGGTAACATCCTATGTTAATCTAGATTTATTGAAATACCATGAGCCATATAGCAAACCTGTTTTTTCATCTACATCTGGTTCTCATCATGAGTAATTCATAAGAAAAGTGCATACAATGCACTGCCTAATGTAAGGGGAGGCCAATGTGCTTGACTGCTTATTGATTTCATTTATTGGAGAGATAGGGTCACCTCAGCCCTTCATTCTTGGGAAAATCCTAGCTCTATTAATCAGGTGGAAACACTTAACACAATGGAAAGACATACTAGCCTACTATCCGAGAGGAGAATGTGACGCTTCTGGGCCTCTTGAAATTACACCAATAACAAGAAGCATGCTACCTCTGTGTGGTGTCCTTTGGGAACAAATCCAGTGAACATGATGCAAAATGTGTTTTTTCATATTTGGATGCCTGCATGTCCTTATTAAGTTCATATCAGGGTTCACAAACTGAGGGGAGTGCAGTTGGTAATTCTCAACTCTTCGTAGAATTTTTCCATCTTAGTGCAATAAACAGGCAGAGAGTGAGGGTGACAACACTTCCCACGTCACAAGGCAGAAAAGCAAAAGCACTATTTCTTAATGTTAGACAACATATGCTGAAAAAATAAATACAGGATGTAATTATAATGCACTAAAACACATAGATCAAGATTTTATCATGTCTGTATTTTAAAGTTTCTGTATCTTGTCTACAGTGCACACATGCTGTCTTGTTCAGGGAGATGTATTTCAGGTAGATACTGTAAGGGCAAGTTAACAGGCTCAAGAGAGATGAATTGTAAGAAATGGCTATACTCATATACTATTTATTTGAAAGGTTAATAAGGTTTTTAACTCCCTTGCTGAAGTGTTCAGTCCTTAAGAATAGGTAATGTCTGTATTATACCTGAACTTTTGAGCTGCTGCAGTACATGGGTTGGGAAATTTTTATTTTCTCGACACAATGCATAAGAAATGTCATTTGATCAAAAGTGTTACTGAAATGTCAGCTACAGATTATTTTTTTAATGTGCAAAGGCATAGAAAGTATTTTTCATACTGCACTAAACTTTCCAAATTTCTTGATAATTATATTGAGGTTTATGTCCTACTGTTTCACTAGCTTTGCTGTTTTCCTGGATACTTATTTCTTGTTTATCATTTCAAGCTATGTTTTATGGCTCCTGTGGCTTAGAAAGCAGGAAAAAAGTGGCAGAAAAAAAGTTGTTCTTACTTCATGAAAACATTTTAAAATTGGAAGTGAAGCTTAAGAGCTATGACTGTTGAAGATTTCCACCAGGTGTCAAAATTATATACATTGGCAATAACACTCTTTAAGTGTTTAGAAAAAAAAACATGAGAAATTTTTCATCAAAACCTTCCTATGCTATGTACAGATTGCTTTCCAGTTTTGCAAACTGCACTGCTGATATAGACTGCATATTTGTCACTGCTAGGGTTTTTTTCTAATTTAATAGTAAAATTTTAAAGATAAATCACCACTGTGTACACAATAATACGTATGTTACAAAACTTCTAAACATGCCCATTTATAATGTTGCTTCTGCACTGATTAGTTGAGCATAGTTTTAGTGACAAATATTTTAAATAGGGAAAAAATATGTATTGGTTGACTTTGCTGTTAAGTAGCAACAAAAGTAAGATTTAAGGTTATTAACTTTTTGGGGGGGTGGTGGTTTATTGGTTTTGGGGTTTTTCTTTTTTTTTTTTTTTTTCCCTCAAAAAGCTACTCAACACTTTGTCAAGCCAGACAGTTTAAAAATGAAGAGGGAAGAAAACAATGTTAAATCTAACATAACATAAGCTGATATCCATATAGATCAAGTCATTATCCCCTAAAAGTAGCTGACTTATATTGACTGATCCTGAGCTGTATCATTATCATTTATATCTTACACTCAAAAACTTCTAGTAATGCAAACTTATAATTGGTAAAATAGAAATAAACTAAGTAACTCAGTAAGAACTGTGCATCCATTGTGTTCCAGTTGGTGCTTCTTGATCTGCTTTCATAATAAGAATAATTTTTCCTCCCAAGTGAAACAATTTGAACTGTTACTGATGTTTACACAGTTAATAGCTCTTGATTTATTCAAAGATGATTAACTTGAGAATTCAAGTAAACTAATGTATCATTCTCACACTGCATGTTGTAATGTAAAATGGAAACATGAGCTTTACATGTCTGTCTATCACAGCAACAACTGATTTTAGAAAATGTCATTATTCATTTCTGAAATGCACAAAATAAAATTCTTTAATTCAGAGTTATGTTCTTGTGATTTTTTTTTTTGTTTTTAAAAGTCAAACTTTCCAGATGATGTTGCTTGTTCACTTGTAGCAATTTTACATTCGGGGAGAGATTGTTAACTCCTCAGGTCAAATGTTAAAATGTGCCCACAACACTTATTTAAAAACCAACAATTTATTTTAAAAAAATGCATAAACTTGAGCCCTACACAAAGATTCTTATGTTGGTGTCAATGTCAGCTGTCCTAGCTGAGTTTGAGTGGGTTTGGGTTAGCAGAGCTCTGCCTGTCCCTTCTGCTATAAATGTTTATATAATTTGAGTCATAGTATTCCAAATTCACCACGACAACAGTCCTGATTACCTGATTTACGGATGTCCAAGTGTTACAGTGATTAACTTTTGGTGCAAAATTCCTATCACTATGGAGAAGGCATTTTCACTTCTCAGCTCTGCTTTGTAAAATCAAAGTCCTACAGCACAGGTGCCTGGTATACTGAATATGTTTTGCAACGTCCCCATTTCATTCCATGCCTTATAAAAATAAGATTTTTTTTTTTAATCCTCTATTCAAGTATTTTCGTTAAGTAGTTTATTATTCTATTATATGCTGCTTCCAATAAATATTCTACTGAAAAAATGGTTAAGGAAATGTAGAAATGACCAGTCCTGGGGGTGGTTGGTAAGGTCAGAGCTGCCACCTTAGCCCTCAGGCCACCTCAAGCAGCTCAGTCGAGGACGACATGGATGAAATATTAGTGGTGACTGGCAGGTTTCTCTTGAAGGCTCCTTTGGTGATTGCAGATGGCAAATGTGGACGCGCCTGCAGTCAGGACACGAGCTTTGCCCGCGCTGTGAGGTGAGGTAGGACCCGTCTAAGAGAGCCCGCTAATCTCGCCACCGGAGAGAGGGCTTCCCCCTCCCGGGTGGCCGGGGCGAGGGCCAGGCGGGACCCCGGCCCCACGGCCTCAGCCCGGCCGGGGCCCCTCGGCGGCGGGACGGGCGGGACGGAGCCGCGAGGGCGCGGGGCGGCGCGGGTGGGTGAGGCCTGTGCGCCCGCCGGCCCCTCAAGGCCCGGGGTCTGTGCACACCGCCGGCTGCGGGCGGCTCCGCCACACACCTCTCGGGAAAACAGGGGAAACCTGCCCCGACCGACAGCTTGTTTTCCTTTTTGGATGTGCCTGGTAACAGCAAGAAGGAAAATGTACTTGCCTATGAGCATCTGGGTTTTTGTGCAAGCTTGGGAGCTTGTACACCTGTTGTTTTAATGTAGCGCTATCAGGGAGAGCTCAACCCTATTCACATTCTGCAAGATTTGCCTGTGCATTTGGTACTTCTCAGAAGTTGCTGACTAAACTAAAACAGAGGCTTCCTAGTTCTGAATTTTGCATCAAAGTGCAGGTGACCAAGTGGACCAATGGCCTTTTTTAATGGGGAATGTTGATTTCAGAGCATGAGCAGCTGAACAAGGCACAACTTGACTGCTGGTTTAGCAGTCGCTGTTTTCACAGAGTCAGATTCTGAAGCAGAATTAACCTATGGTGGTACGAAAGTGAGCCTGAGAATAATATAGAAAGAAGACTCTGTGGCTAAGTCAGGTGCCAGTCTGAGCCACCTGTGCTGTTGTAGGCTCTTGTGTTTCTGTAAACACTTGTCCAGTCCCCTTGGTCTGTGACATGTTTGTCTCATTGTGTAATACCTCCCTGAACCTGTTTCTTTCAGAAATCTTAATCTCTGTGATGTGTCTTTTCTGTCTACAAGCTTTCAGCCACACATGGCTGTTCACCCTGTGTAATGATCTCAGCACACTACACGAAGTTCAGTACCGCTGACTGTATTTGACAAATAATAAACTTGTTCACCTCAATTCATATAAGCTTATGCAATTTGTGAGCTCCATGAGCACTTCCCTTCCCTTTGTGCACCACAGCAATATCCCAGTACAACTTCAGACAGAGAGACTGTTCTTTGTGTAGTGCCTTTTTGCAATGAGAATGAAAGCTGGCCATCGAGGAAGAGAATTACACTGCAGCCTGGCCAGGGTCTTAAGCTGGGACTCCAGGTACTAATGGAGGTAAGTTTCTTGTGAAGTTCTGTACTTCTGAGTTCAGACTGGCAAATTAACTGGAGCTTAATTTTGTGTTGTAATGAGAAACATAAGAGGATGTTTTCTAATCAGTTCTAAAGGAGGATATTTGCAGTCACATAACTTACAGATTTATAAGTACAATTATTTTGATGCATGATGCTCTAGAGTGGGATTAAATAATAATAATGGAAGTATTTTTTTAAGGTGACTTGTAGAGTAACAACCATATATAAAAATTTGAGAAAGCTGAAATAAAGATTTATTTCTTTCAAGTGACATCTCAAGGAAAAGGTTTCTACAAAATGAACAATCTGTTCTTCTGTGGGATACATTCAGGGGCTGATTTTAAAATTTCTTTGTAATTGTTCCTATGGCCATTGTCTATAAGGGTCCTACATACAGCCTAGACCTGGGAAGGGGTACCAGTTTTAATAGTATGCAATGAGAACTCAGTTCCACATACAGGAGTAAGGCTCACAGCTGCTTGTGAAACACCCTGAAGAGTAGCCAAATAATGTGGTAATACTGTCTCAGCAAGAGCAGTCGTTGGAGGGCAATAGTAGGTTGTGTTGTCAGGATGTGTTGTAGTATTATACCTAAGGAGAGCTTGGAGTAGGATTTTGAAGTTATTTAGTGTATAAATTTTGTGGATGTGGATGATTGATTAAAGTATCAGGGATGACACGTTAGAAGGGATCTTACCTGAATGTATGGTAATCCAGGGACTAGCACGGTGGGCTGGCTGGAAGTGAACACCTCAGGAGAAAGCTGGGGATGATAGATGGGGCAAGAATAGTGCAGCTCTTAATTACAGATAAAAATTAACGTTTCCAGCTTGGCAGCAGAAGGTGGCGCCAGTTGGCCTTGTGGCCCTGCTGCCTCCTGCTCAGGCTGGGCCGTTCAGCTCCCCTGAGCTCCCTGCAGGGCTCTGCATTTCTGCACAGCCACGCTCGCTGTGCTGGCTTTGAACGGCTCGAGTCTCCCGCATGCCAAAATCATGTTTAAATGTTTAGCACATGTTAGAGTTTTTAAATGTTTAGCAAATGTTTCAGTAATATATCCTCACGTAGGGGAGGTGGGAAAGGAATACATCTTTGATGGTTTAGTGACTAAGGAGTATTTCATTATTAAAAATTCCAATAATCTATTTCTCTGTTTTATTGCAAAGTTCCAGAATCTATTTGTCTCCTAAAGAATGGGAAATGCTAGGATTTGAAACCAGGTGTATGTTCGGGATTTATTTATTATTTTCATCATAGTTCATCTAATGCTTCTGTAATTGCTCACAATTTTTTTCAGTTTCCTTAAATGTTTGTTTATGTACAAAAACAATTTAATGTGAAAACTGAAAATAATTCTGCCTTGGCATATTTTTGCTATAACTGTAGGTATTTTAACTTAAGTATGTTGATATATGGATTTTNTTTTTGTTTTTTTTTTTTTTTTTTTTTTTTTTTTTTTTTTTTTTGTGGAATTCAGCTTGCACGCAGCAGTTTTCTAGAACGATCAGCTGGAAACAGGCTAAAAATTATGAAACTCTAATTGAAAATTAATTTTTTTTTGACCCAGGAAAACTGTGTAGTGCTTAGATTTAGTTGGCAGAGTTTGCTTTGAACGCCATTGTTCTCATGGAAATGAAAGATTTGGAGGCATAAGATTTATGTTGTGATATTTTTAGACAAGAGTAATGGTAAGGCTGTAATCTCTGAATAAAGTCCCGTAATAGAGAGGTCTGAAGAAGAATACCAGCAGTAGGAAGGAATATAGATGGAGTCAGGCATTAAGACATGGCAAGAAAAAAATATAAAAAGAGTGATATGAAATACAAGATCATTTTAGATGTCTTAGAACAGCTTTATCTAAAATAAAATATAACAACAGATAAAGTACAGAGTCTGTACCTGCAGGAGTCCAGGTGCTTCTGTCCTACAGCTTTAAGCTCTATTTGTCAAATTGTGTAACGGGCTGCATTTTCTAGCAATTATTCCACTTGCTAAAATGTGGGTGAGAACACCCACATTTTAAAGGTAATTTTGTAATTTGTAAAGCCTATAATCAGGCCTACTGGGACAGCAGTTCAAGAGGTGGTTTTGTCTTCTTGTAATGGCTGTCTGGCTAGTACTGCTGGAGGTCTCCCTGCAGGCCTCTGGAGGGCCATATTCCTGTGTTTGGAACAATTAGGTTACTGCAGAGCTTTTCCAAGGCCTCCAGGCACCATTTAGTTAAACTTAAGAACCAGATGCTGTTATCACCTGGATCAGAGAAAATATAGAGTAATTTTATTTCCATGCCTTGAGTAATTGCAGGGTTTTTTTGCATAATTTTGTCTTTAGACAGTCTATACACCTTTGCAAACAGCTGTTAAAAGCATAAATCAGATGTGGTAATGCAATACACTATTTGCTTGTTCCAGGGTAGGGAGGCTATACTGTGATGGGGTTTGTTGTCACAATAGTTTCCTTAAAGCAGTCATGCATAGGAGTTTTTGCCTTCCTTGTCAATACCTTTGCTGGAGTCTAACAGAACATACTCTAAATTCTGTAGTCCCAAAAAGCTGATAGAATTTTGTACTTTGGATTTATCTAATTGGTGAAAACATTCTCTTCAGGAATATTAAAAGCAAATAAAACATAGTTGAAAGGGGTGGGTGTGGGTGTGGGTGTATGCGTGTGTTAGTACTAGTAGACAGGTGTTCTTCTGGTTATTTCCATCTTGTTTTCAAAGCTGAGCTTACCAAAATTCCTTAAAAACATTAGGGTTTAGAAATTTGTGCTTGCGTTATTAGAAAGTCTTGTTTTGTCTGTGCTCAAAGATTGAGCAGAGAAGTCTGAAAGTTATAATATTTTAAAAGTAACTTTTTATTAGTTTAATAGCTGAGATAAGTCTTCAGTCAGGTAATTAAGCATTTCTTTCAAATTTCAGCAGAAACTTTTTGTTGGTTATGAACCAATTGTTCTAAACTGAATGTTGCTGTTAAATGTCAATTTGCTTCCTATCCTCCCTGATTTCATTCAACATAAACGGCTCCATTTAATTGTGGGGAGTGGGTGTTTCTATGTCTACTGCCATTCAAATATTTGTTTAGAGGGAGAACTACAGTATTCCTCTTTCAAAAAGAATCTCTCGGAGGGCAGAAATCCAGTGTTTGAATTTTAATTTGTGGTTTGACTGTCTGAAGAGCAACCTGCTGCTTGGTGGTCAGTGAATCCTTCAGGAAGGTCAGAGATGTGGTGATGGTTGAGAATGGGTTATGACAGAAAGGGAGAAGGACTTCTAAGTGAACACCAAAGAGAGACAACGAGGATGTTTCCTCACCTGTGGAGTTTTTCAAAGAGGAGGAAGCAGGAAAGAGAGGAAGTTCTGATGTCTGGTGTGGCTGCATGCTGTAGTACAGCCAAAATGATGGAGAGGGTGAAGCTGCAGTTTACCTTAGTGTGGGCCTACAGGCTGGTCTGTGTGACCCTGTGTTTCAGTGGAGCAGACAGACAGCCGTAGGGCTCTACTGCTGTTACACCAAAATGCAACAGTACTCTAAGAGTTCTGGGCCACTGAAGGGAAGAGCACCTTGAGAAACTAGTTCTAACCGCAGATGATTTTCCAGACTTATTTCAATTGTCATCTGGTTTTCACTTTTGAAAACTAGACACTTTTTACATATTGAAATCTCATGGGGAGGGGAACTCCTGTTGAGGATGAAAAAACATTTTCCACTTGGCTGAAGTCAAAATTGTGCATTATTTTGTCAACCCTATTTCCAGCTCTTCAGCCAGTTCACTATGGTGTCTTAAAGTAGACTCAATTTCTCCATCTTTCACCCTTCTTCAGCATAGCTAAAATGCTACTGTGAATTTCACCCAGAAGTCGTCAAAATCCCTGGAAACATAAGTACTACATCAGACTCAAAGGTTTTATGTGCTTGAATGTAACATTTTAGTCTTTTGATGTCGTATACAAAAGTAACTCAGAATAATAATTACTGTAATAGTATCTTTTATCTCATAAATTTAATTCTCAGTGTACTCTATTTAATTTGCTGTAATTATATACTCAGTGTACTGCTAATAAATATACTCTTTCAACATGTATATGTTTGATGTATACACATTTTCAAACATGGGGGAAGCAGTAGAAGTCAAGAATATTATATCTTTAGAGGTTTTTTTCTATTAATGCTTTGTTAAATATCCTGTTACGTTAAATTTTTTGTCATGAAACCCATATAGGAATGCTTTGAAATGCTAAATAGTTGTGACAGTGATTAGCACACACCACTCATGTTTGTATGTTTCCAGTACTAAAAATTTAAGGATTGCTCTGAACTAACTGAGGGGACATTGGCATAGTATGTAGGTGTCTCTGTGCCCTTATATTCCTTTCTTGGAAAATTGTGACTGCTGTGCTCTGAGAACTTTTGGTAGCTTCATAACTTGTGGAAAGTGGGTGGCAGGTAGAACTAGCTGTGGACACACCTCTTTTTGGAAAGTTTTGATCTTTGTTTCCTGCTTGGTCATTTTCACTGCCCTTCACAGTTAATCAGTAACTATTTTCTGCTGAAAATAAGAATGCTGCCAACCAAAATCCTACTTAGCTGAACAGGTATCTGTCTTCTAAGCTAAAAACCATTGATTTTGCTGCCGCTGTTAGATGTGATCTCTAAATGCTGCTTCCATTGCTGGGGGTACTATTAAAAGAAAAAACCCTCCTGTTGTTAACATATGGATGAGGAGCGACTGGTAATGGGTAATATTTTTAGGGAGTGGCAAGTTCAGCAGAACACAGTAATTTAAACATAGAAAGTCTGGAGTTAGTTTCCCATCTGTACAGTGTTAATTCTGCCTGCTTAGGTCCCTCCCACAGTGCACCAGTAACACTGATGTTTTGTCTGGGCACTGCCCTCCTCAGGAGCTGCTTCTGCCTGCCCTATCACCAGGATTCACCTGTATGTGCTTGATCTGTAATCCCACTGTTTGTGTGCCAGGGATTATACAGCAGTTTACACCATGCCAAATCTCACCGTACTTTGCAGCAGGCCTGCAGGTCTGCTTGCACATGTGCCTTTAGATTGCACTGCCTATAGTTAAATACTTAGTTTATAAAAAATAAATACTAGCCTCCTGCAATTTACAGTTCCTTTGTTTTCCCATCTGTCACATCATAGGTTTAGCCTTCAGAAAACCTCACAGCCTATGTTCATGTCTGACCTAGCTGTACACAACAGCTTTCTGAAGTCTGTTTCAAGCATGGTCTAAACAACAAACTGAGTTCTGAAATGTGCCTCAAAACTTTCCAGGACACTTTTGTCCTTCAGCAGTGCACACAGCGCTGTAACTGTGGCTGTAGCACATGGGATAACGTATTTTCTTCAGTGGATGTGGAAATTCTCAGTTGGTACTTTGTGAATCACCACAGAGTGGTGAATCACTGCAAAGTGGTCCTTAGACAACTGACCTTGAGTTGACTCTCCCAAATATTTTCACTTACTAAACCTAATTAAAATATGCATTAAGGATGTTTATATTGCTGTATCTCTATAATTACAGTTGCTATAAGGATGCTATTCTTTTGTGAAAGGGTGATAAGATGTTAATAAATAGCCTGTCTTTCATACTATGGCTAACATCATACTAAGCTTGAAAGCCTTTAAAATAATGGATTGTAGTAAATTAATACCTCTCCATAGGGAAGGTTATACATCATAATTGTGTTCAAATGTATTGCAAAAAAATCATGCATTCTGTAAGGAATTCACTTAGTAGATGGAACATCAGATTGGAAGAACGCAAGAAAATTAATTTGTCAGTCCTCATGAGCCAAAGTCCCCTGATTGTAGTGATCTGATGGGCCTAAGAAGGCAGGGCAGTAGATTCCTAGTGCAGAGCAAAAATTAGAGGACTCACAATTTAATTAGCGAGACATGCTACACAGTAACTGATTACCCTGGCTCTCTATATGCCCAGTCTGGCACAGCAGTGAGGGACTTTGTACCCACAACAGCCTCGATGGTCAGCAGCTTCTCTGTGGAACCATCCTAAGAAAAAAATCCCACTGAAGACCAGGAGTGGCCTATACCTGCACTCAGGAGGAACATAAAATATTACATCAGAAGTGTCATGGAGTTCTATTCCTGGTTTTGTCCAAATTATTTTGTATCTTGTGGGTATAACAGGGCTTTCACATTCTATGTGGAGGGGCTTTTATATTGTGAGGTTAACACCTAGTGCATCTTTGCCCTTCTGGTAGAATACTCTGTGGCTCTGACTGTTCCCTCCATAAGAGTCACCTCCTTCTCCTCCCTGACCTCTGGCTAAATGGAGGAGTGGATTACTAGCAGAGGAATGTAACAATTCCAATTTGCCAGGTAGGTGGTAGTTGCTGCGTTCCAAAGAGGTTACCGCAGCAAACTGCTCAGAGATACACGTACTTCATGCACTTTGCTTCCAGAGTTTGTTAAAGTTATAAATCATGTTTAGTGCATACTTGGTATACTTTAACTTAGCTATTTCAACTGCAAGGAAAACCCAAATAAACAGATATATGTTTTCTCAGGTGGCCAGCTTCTCATGCTAGTTTTCCCTGCCAGTCCTAATAGAAAGTAATTATTATGATCTCAGCCATTTCCTTTTCCTCACCTTCCTATTTTCCATTACACAACTATAATTATTATTGATTATACCTAATTAGGATTCATTGTGCTTCAAAGATTTAATACTTGGTCTTTGCCTCCAAAAGGTGATAATCTTACATTTAGGCTTAAAATCATGAGTAATACAAGGCACAAGGGGACAATCAAATGCAAGGACAAGAGCAACCACTTCAAAAACACATGATCTTTTCCTTAGTTAATGAGCTACTTATCTGCAATTTAGTAAAGTCTAAGTTCAAAGCATTTTCATTACTAGTATATGGAAGGGAATAGTACTAGTGTGAAGCTTATTTGCTTATTTCAGAAAAATGTGTTGTCTTCAGGGCAACAGTATTTATGTCTTGTAAACTGCTTGGCTTGCATACACACCAGGGACTCCCTTTTTCCATTGCACAAAAAGGTACCCAGTCAGTCATGCTTCCCTATAAACAGGCATTTTTAGATGCCTGTCCCTCACCTGTTTGCAGTTCTTTGTTGTTATGTTATCTTCAGTTATTTTCTGCATTTTCTTCTATGTTCAGGCCTTTGTGTGCACCTTATATCCAGGGTTATGTGATACTGAAACAATGGTAGGACTTTGTACGTTCCATTTCCATTGTCCTTCAAAACAGATTCTCCTCTTCAAAATACTAGGAGCTGTGTGTCTTCTCATGTTATTACTTCATCTAGGAAGTCACATGTCATTGTTAACATTGTTAACATTTTGTCTTATCTTGAAAAAGGGAGACTAAAGAACCTGATTCTCAAGTACCTAAGGAAAAAAAAATTATTTTGTAGTCTAGTTAGAATCATGTCATCTCTGGCTTGGTCTATAGGATGGAGAATTTTGGTCTCAGGATTGAAAGTTTTGCCAGAAGGGTATGAAGATTTACAAATTGACTTTGCCAGCTAGGAAGTTGGTACAAGCCACAGCTCACACAGGAAGACTGCGTTCTGTATGATGGAAGAGTCAGAAATGTTGCAGGAAATGGATTAGGAATGAATAAAAATGTATATGGGTCAAAAGTCCTCTGTAGACATGTTTTGTCTTCAGCCTCTAGATCCACTGTCTGATATTGTGCTAACTGTAGTGAGCAGTCTTTGCAAATTAGGCTCTAGAGCTACTTACACTACCAAAGCAGGTACTTTATTAGTTGTTCTGAGTCTTTATCTGTTACAAATTCTATCTATTACTATACTTTATTAATACTATCTATTACCATGAAATGGGAATCCCAAACAGAAGCCAGATGCTTTTGTTTTCATAATGAATTTTTGGGCATTGTGGGGATTGTGTTGGGAGGCATTATTAAACTCTATCCCCGTCAAACAATTGCTGGCTGGTGAACAGAGAAGTGCCTGAAAATGTAGATATTCTAAATATACTGCACTTCTAATTAAGTATTTCAGATATGATTCCAGGACTGCTTGCTATTTTGAAACAAAAGGGAGACATTGTTCCAGCTGCTAGGAACTGACTATTTATAGAGTTGTTCTTTTCCTTGTAGTAGATTTCAAATTCACAACGAAAAAATGTTATAAATACTGAACAAAAATTGTAGTGAACTATTCCTACCAGTGTTAGCTGCTGAAGGAATGGGAATTCACCTGCTTCTGCATTTGAAAGGGAAAACTCTGCACAACCCAGGTGACATGAGAACACATCCTGCAGTGACTTCTCACTGCTATGCAGAGTGAAAGGAAGGGCTTGGGAAACAGTCAGGGAATACCTTTGGAGCTATCTAAACTCTGATTGACTGACAAGTCCTCAGTGCCAAGACACATGTCCCAGTTCTGGCACATCTGGAGGAGACCTGTAAATATTGAACAATAAACATCAGCTCCTTTTACTGAGAAAGGCCACAGTTAAACAGTTTCCTCATGGGCTTCTCTTGGGCCTTCCAAGTGTCTATCAGAAAATTAATCTATTTGTATTAAGGTTTTCTCTGGAAGCTCCAAGGTGGTGTTCTCGTGTTGATCATGATGCCATAAGCGGTCATAACCCTTGTTCTGGTAAGCTTACTAAACCTTCTTGCAAACATTTTCTTATTTATTTAATAAGCGTCTTTTTATTTTTACAGATTTAAAGGGTCTAAGTGATAGAAATGACAATTCATTATCAAGTGTAATAAAGCCACTTTAAATTAGTCAGCCTAGTAGGGATTTAACCCAATAGATACATGCAGCATCACCATGTTACCCACTCACTGTAGCTCATCAGTAGCTGCTACAAAGAAACACAAGAGAAATCTTCCACTAAGTGTTTTTCTCTAAATCTTTGTGTTTAGGTCACCAAAGTCAAGGTATTTTAGATGAATGAGTGAAGAAACTTCCAGATTCTAAAATATTTTAAAAGTCATTTGCACTTACACAAAATGTAAAAATAGATTGCCAGCAGGAATTTATTTAACTTACACATAGAAGAGTCCTTCTTGATACCTTATGACAACTATCCCTTAATAGCAGAGAGTGAACAGCTAGTGAGATATGCTGACTTGGCATAAAAGAGGCCCCGGTGGATCAATCAGAACTGGGCACAGTATAGTTGTTGCCAAGGCTAGATGCACTAGAACGAGATCTGCAAAGTACCTTTAAAAAAGAGGAATAAGATAGATTTGGGAAAAGTAATGGATACCAGTGCTTCAGGTGAAAGTATCCTCCTTGTCTGAACTATATCATTAGCATAGGTGCAGACAGACCTTGCTTAGAATTAGAAGGACTTCCTGAGATGGAGCTGCCCTAATCAGTTGTCTGCTCTGGATTACAGTTCACATTCTCATATTCCATCTTGGATCATAAAAACCTCCTCACTGAATTTTTTTCAGAAGTATTAGTTGACAGTGACACGTTTGGTTTGTTGGACAAAGTTTTCAAAGTGTTTTTGCTCAGTCTTTGGTATTTGGAATTTTAATATACAGTCAAATTTACAAAACATATTTCCTACATCCAGTCCATGGCAGGGAGACTAGGCCATAAGGGAGACTTTTCCAATTTTAGGTAATTTCTTCAGCTTTAGGGAGTTCTCAGGACAGGAGAGAAAAGGAGTGTCCTTTTATATGATCACATTCATGCTCTTTCTACTGCAATTATCAATAGCTCTTTACTAAATTCTTATTTAATTAGGCTTAAGTTAAGCTACTAATGCTTTTAGGAGTAGACTAAGTACACCTTTACCAATCTCCTTGTTTTATAAGGCTAAAGATTCTACTGGTGATTACTTTTTTTTAAACCAACAATGAAGCTAGCATAACTAGTTCATCAGAAGTAACCAGGTAACAATGATAATATTGCTTCCAAAATCTGTAATGTGTGAGCAGACCTTTTCTGGATGCTGTCTTTCAAGGACTAATATGTTGTAATTGTTATTTTCTTTCTATGTTTTTTTTCTAAAAAATCTAAAGTTTTTCTAGATTGTTACTATGGTGAAAATAAAACGGTTCTCTGAGAAAGGAAGCCATAATAAAAGCATTTTCTTCAGCTATACTTTTCTCTGTGGTTCCAATTGCTGCATCTGTATGACGAGAGTTGCATTTTGCAGAAATGATCACTTAGGTCGTCATCTTTTAAAAATGTTAAGTCAGAGTTTTTAGTTATACATAGTTTCAAGCACCAAAAATTCTAGAAGTAATCCAATGGTAATTACTGCACATTAAAAAAAAAGTCTGTATATTTGAGTTATGTTTGGCTTATGAAAGCTTGCTGAAGATGCAGATAGAAATCTTATTTCCTGACTAACCATTTTATGCATCAGTTTTGAAAACATGTCAAGTTAGTGTCAGTATACGATTTCTTGCATAATAATGTTCTCTTGGATAGTCTAGAAGTAGCTCACAAGATGAGGATATAAGGAAATTATTGACCATCAGCAGTAGTAAATTTATCTAGGCTACACAGTGTTCATGCCTAATACATGCAAGTAGCTCACATCCAAGAAATGGCTCTTGTTCCAAGTCATTGAGAAACCTTTGTTTATATAAATTACCTGCTTGAGCCACCCAGCAAGTTTTTTTCTTCTGATGCTTGAGAAAAAGATGAATAAATGGAGATGAAACAATTACTGTTATTTTCAGTTACCAACCTAACCATATCAGATACTGGTACGCATCAGACTTCTCATATGTTATCATTAAAGAATAAGCCTACCATGAGCAGTGTCACTGATCGGTGCCATTTGCCTCTTCCTGAGCCATTCGTGTTCCTCCTTATCATTTTCTGAAATTACATTTTCTCTCATCCTACTGCTATCAAGTGCTTTGGGATGAATCTTCTTTTGAAACTGCAAAAATGGTTTGGATACAAAGTAGAAAATGGAGTTCTGATGCAATGCCACCTAATCAACTCCTGAAATAATTATCACAGGACTGATTTCAGGGCAGTAAGCTATCTGCAGAAATGATAATAGGTATTGCTCAAGCCTGGCACACCTAATTTCTTGTTTCCCAAGCCATATAAATAAATACTCTTCTTTGCGTATATAAGTGTATCCACACCTCTCCTGTCACATCATTTCTGAGCAAAGAAGGGTCCTTCATCTAGATTAGCAAATAGATTGAAGCAGACACCCTCCTATTTTCATAACACTAAGTATAATTTTCCTATGCTTGCAAGTGGAGAGTATAATTACCATTATCCTCTGGTACTATTGTAACCAATATAAGTGACATTGCTGTTACTGGTTCCCAGGCTTCATTTTTAGGAACCTGTTTTTATCCAATACCACTAAAAACCAGCTACTTTAAACTTCAGCTCAGATAATGATACATTTTCTCTGACATTAAATTCAACCTTTTATTATTAAATACTTTTATTTAATTAATAAACAATTTTTAAGGAAAAATAATCGAAGAAATAGGTGATTCTATACTTATTAATTTGCCTAGGATCTTTCCAAAACACTGAACATTCTCTACAGATACTTTTAGCTGTGTTGATGAAAATTACATTAGGCCCTCATATAGTATATGCTATGCTTTTAATTTTCATTCTTCATCAGCACTTCAGTTTTGTATGATCCACTGGATTTCTTCATGTCAAGCAAATAATTTTGGAAAATTTTTTTTTGTCTTTCTAAGCTCCAAAATAATATCAATAGGTCATACTTGATCAAGCAGGAAGTAGATCAGATTACTAAAGTGTGTTACAAACTCCCCAGCATTCCAAGTCAAGACCAATGTGTCATCTAGAACTTTGGAATGCAGCAAATAATTTGCTTTACAGACCGCTGATGAACTTGGAAAAAGTTTGTGGATTAGAATTATCATCAGTTCAGTGTGAGATTCTGCAGCACAAAGCCAGGAAGGAGCAGATACCCTTAGGGTGCTGCCAGATCTGCTCCTAAAATTAATTGTAGGGTAAGTCTAATGAAACTGTTGAAAACAGGATATGATGAAACATGAAGCACTGCTTTGGCTCTCTCACAAAACCCTCCCTCCTCTTTCTGTATTCTCTCTCAAAATAAATAGCTGTGGCTCGGTTGAAATCAGACTGCTACTAATGCTACACTTTCCATTTTAGTTTCTGGGTTTCTGTGGTTGTTAAATACTGGAGACTGAGACATAAATAGATGCAATTTTCAGCCATCTCCCATATTTTTTTTCTTTTCTCCTTATTTTGGAGATTATCTCAATTATCCACCATTTGTGTTTGTTTAGAGAGAAATTCAGGGCCGTGCTGGACCCCTGTTTCTGTAGGACAGTGTGGATTAAACTTGCTCCCATGTTGCAATAATAAACTCATGGTTGCACTGTTCCCAACTTTTCACTGCAATGAAAAGTGTCTAGTTTAGTAATGCTGCAGCCTGTGTTTCTCAGTCCTGTATTGCACAAAAATTAAAGAAACAATTTCATAAGATACCTGATGTACAAGAGGATGGTCAAAAAGGGTAAAATAAACATACCTAGAAATTTGTGTCTTGAAGGCATTCAAATTTTCATGTTTTAGCAGTAAGTGGAAAATACTATTCTAATTTACTATTATTCACATTTTTTAAATACATGAGCAGTTTTAATAAATTGTTATTTAATGGTGTGAAATGTCTCTCTCAGCTGCTTACAAGGAGTTCAGTTTGTCATTTCCACAAGGGGCCTTGCAGATCAATAGCAGCAGCATGGCTGACATCCTAAGGCAAAGCTGTGGGAACCATTAGATTTTGGTCCAACTTCAGTGTTGGTGTGAGGCAGTTCAGCAGCAGAGTCTCCCCTTTAGCTAGAGAAGCAAAAGCACTGAGAATCCAGGATTGTAAATTAAACCATACAAAACTAAGGGGATGGAAAAATAATAATACTTGTTCTCAGTACTTAAAACACTGACAATATTTTCCTTCTTTTTTTTTTTTTTTGGGGGGGGGGTGGCTGCAAGCCTATCAGTTGAATGTCTCAAGATGAATTTGCTCAGAATTTCTGTTAGTTTTTTTCTCATCTCCACATCTTCTGCATTCAGCTGCCGCAGCATACTGAGGAATGTGTGTATCCAACTAGCTTGTGTTTCCACAGTGAGGGAATTGGAATCAAGGTTACCATTAACCAAGAGGCCAGAAAATTTTGTGATGTGTCTCCAATAGTGACAAAATTATTTAATAGTGAATTAAGGGCCATCCCACTTCCCTAGGGCTCCAGGTCAGTCTCAACCTTTGAACTTTGTGTTGAACCCTTCCAACAAAGTGGACCTCTGCAATTAAATGTCACTTAAACTTTTCCAGAATATAAAGTATAAATGTATAAAGCTTCAGGTACATTGCAGCTAAGGACATTACAATTTGAGGCTTATTATATTTATATAAATAATAAAGACTTGATTTCTCTACTCTGTACTTACTAACACCGTATATTACAAGCATGAATTATAATGAAAGTTAATTTTTATGCTCTCTTTTTATATATTCATAAATATTATAAATATAGATATTTCTGTAGTTGCCCATTAAACGTTTAATATTGAGACAGGAAAAAAGAGCAAATTTAATTTAGAGGCTAGTTAGGCCATTGATTGTTTTGTTGGTCATCTCTACCTTGCTCTTGTAACTGTCTGCATGGGGGTTTATGTGGGGAGAAAATAGAAAGCTTATGACTTTCCAAGACCTCTAATTGCTCTCACCAGAAGCTGATGGGAAAGAGCCGCATATTAAGGTAATATCTAGTAGTATTCTCAGGCCTTTAGAGCTACTTTAGGGTCACTCAAACCTGAAGCTTTGAAAATGTTACGGTGGAAATTGCATATTGTTTGCAACTTTTAAATTTGGGGACTCAGTCCAGTAGAATACCTGACTTTGCTGGCTCCTTTTCTCCCCTTTTTACTTCTCTCATTTCAATGTTTATATGCTTCTGCCTTGTAGCAAGGCCCAAGAGTTTGTCCAATTGAAGAGCTCTGCAATCTTGGCACGGTAGTTTCTGCAGCTGCATGGTATGGTATGTCCTTTATAATTTCACACAGTTCAAATTAGATGGAAAGATAATCACCTGGGAAGTTTGAGAATGAGCTGGCTGGGCTCAATGCACAGTATTTTATCTTTTTCCACTCATCTAGCCAAAAAGATTCCAAGAGCAAGATTCAGGGGGAAAATAAGTAAACTGTAACTTTTTCCTTCAATGTTTTAAATTCCTCCCCCCACTTTCTTGTATTTTTTTAATTCCTAATTTGCATTAACTTATCATACACCTTCTTCCTAATACTTTTTTTGAAGAGTAGTTTATTTCTGCTATTTTTCACATACCAACTGTATGGTACCTTGCCCCTGTACAATCCTTCTGTGAGCATTTCATTAGAAGAAATAGGCCAAATTTTAATACTCTCGACCTTGCCCAGTCCGGTTCATCCACTCCCAGCTGTACATCTTCTAATGCCTACCTTAGTCATGCCAAGCTCACATTTTTCTCCACTGAGTGTTAGGTCCTGCTGGCAGACACTGCCTTCTCAGTTAAAAGTAGGGCTCATTCTCAGCTGTAAATCTCTGTGTTGTAAGCAAGTGTAGACCTATCCAGACCTGTCAGCGAGATCAGCTTAGACAGAGTAGTTACTGCATTCTTTTGCTGAAAGCAAATATTTGGAACTTAGATGCCCTGATGTAATTTTAAAACTAGAGATTCTAGAGTATAAAAACATGGTAGAAAATTCTCAGCTTTAGTGGATGATCAGTTTTAGGTGTTGGATAGGTCTTGCCAGAGTTCATCTATTTTTCAGCTATCTGCAAAACAGGTGAATCTTCTTATTTTAAAATTTAGAGTAAAGTTAATCTGAGAGTTAGAAGAGATTTAATGCTGTCTCATATGCTGTAGCATATCTTCTATCATTTGTCTTGCAAGAGTCTGAATTGAGCACCTTAGTAGAAATATATATTGAGATTATTCTTGTTGCAAAGGGTTTACTGAGCACAGAATCAGGCAGAAAACAGTAAGAGAAGTGGAGCAGTCTGTTCAGGTATTCCTGCATCTAATTTCTAATCTTAACATAATAATTCATAATTTATCATTGATTTAAAGTACTGATACTAACAGAGTTAGCACTACCAAGCAGAAATATTCACTGTCAAACTGAGCTGCACATCCTATTTCAACTCATTTATGATTGAGTTTTTGAAATTTGCTATAGTAGATGGTAATTTTTTCTTCTTTTAGGGTTTTGACTAATAAGCTCATGTGTGTTTCCTAATGTGCTAGTTGCAAAATGAATATTTTAACCTGCTGACTCACTGTAAGAGTTCTGGACACATATATATCATAATTGGTCTTTTGTTTTGCTTGTGTTGATGTGAATCAACTCATTTGGTGATAGAACTGAAAAGTGCACCTAGCTACAACTCTATTTAAATTACACCTTTTGGCCCTACTCAGTTATTCACTTTCCAACAATACAGTAGTCCAATAAGCACCAGTGTGATGTTGTGGAATGTTCTGATCTTTAAGATATGACACCATGAAAAGTGACAGGTGTGAGAGGATCCCTATTCAGCTGTGCTGCTGTGGAGAGATTTCAGTACACCATTGCAAAATGTTAAATGTTAAATATTGTTTATCTAGCTAGTTGCCCTGTGTTTGACTGTGTGTGAACATCACAATTATTCCAAGATCTCCTATTTTTATTTCTGCACTGTGGCTCTTGCAGACAGATAGTGTTTCCTAGAGAAAATTCAGTTAGATTTCTAAAGCACTGTGAATTGAATGGACCAGTGCTACAGTTTGTAGTGCCACTATGATTGGAAGACTTTGTTTCTGCTGTGATTTTAATATATACCTATAATCCTGTGAAAGCCATGTTTACCTTTGAGAATGTCGTCTGTAGACAATGACACAAGAATAGCTTTCTCTGTCTCTTACACTCTGTGTTCTCAATTATATAACACTGCTGTTCTTCCTTGGTATTTAGTAACATGTATTTGGTGAAAGGGAATGCTTGATTAAGTTCCCTTTTCAAGTAAAAAGATGGCTTGCTATTTCCTGTACTCAAGGTACTCAAGATTTTTCAGTTGTGGGTTATCGGCTTTTTGCAAACAGTGTATATAAGCAGATATATTTCCTTCAGACAATGTTTTATTTTGAAGGGGGAAACAACATGTGGTCATTGATGTTTTACCAACGTTAAAACATCACAGAGAATTTAAGTGACCAGTATAATCCCTTATCAAAAATGAAATGAGGATTGCTATGGTGGAAGCAGAAGCTTTAGTTTCAAATTGTTGCCCAAAAATATGCTACCAATCATTTTGTTAGCATGAGTTGTTTGAGGTTGTAGGAGACAATTTTTCATGGCCAAAAGCAATTTAGAAGCATATTTGATATCACATCATCTTCTGAGTTAAAGAAATATAAACCTAAAAAACCCAGACTCCAGCAAATATAGATAAGAAGAGAGATGATGGGACACTGGAGAGAGGTGAAACTTTGGGAAACTAAAACTGCTGTGTATGTTTATCTAACATTAGACTCCTACATCCACAAGGGTATTCCAAGAGGGTTATGTGGGGTTTTTTAGAGATCTTAAGCTGCTGTGGTTTCCACTGACTGAATGAATTAGGTATTTTTTCACAAATGTGTTCAGAATCCACAGATATATTCCCATCTAATAGTATGTGAATGCCAGATACATTAGTTCAAGTCCGTTTTGACTTTCTAGAATATCAGAAGGAAAATCAACAAAGAATCGATGTATGTGCTACTGCCTATGACTGATCTGTCACATGGTGGGTTGTACTAATCCGTAGCAGATTTCAAAGCCCATAGGCATGTTTCTAAATCTTTTGTAGGCTGATGTTTGCAGTTAGATACTAACAGTAGACAAAGGATGGTAAAGAAGGTATCTCTTTCCACAGACTTACAGGACATTAAAAATTCGTTTTGATTTTGGGGTCCAGACAATATACACAGATACCACAAGTGAAGTAAAACACAAATTTCTCACTAAGTGACTCACTTGATTAGCCAGTCTTGTCTGTGTAACGCAGATTTGTGATATTGTTTCAAAGTGACTCTCCTATAACCTTCCCACCAAACATAATCATGCTATTACTGTTGACTCTGACAGCAGCTTCTTTCCAACCAAGTAGCTCAGCAAATTTCACAACCATTAAGCCTCCCAATGAAATAGTTAAATGTCATTATCTCATTTTCTAGATGAGGCATGTAGAAATTAATGACTTGTTAGAGTCATACAGGAAATTTGTGACAGAGCAAGGAATAGATGGCAGCTCCTCCAGCTCTCATGACTATTTTTTTATTTACAAAATTACTCCTTTTGTCCTCAAATAAAAAGCACTCCTGATTTTGGAGCAGTGCTATGAATGAATGATCTGAATAGCTCAATTATTGAATAAGTAAAAGAAAAGTACCAAGAGCACTCTGCTACTTTTTTGGCAGTATAATGGAAGAACTTTGCTATTATTGGTATAGGATTGCTTTTAAGTAGAAACACATCAGAATGCAAGAATCCTAGATCTCAGTTTGAAGAAGGTGAGAGAGTACAAGGAGGATCTCAACGGTTTGATGTAGCAACAGAAACCTAGTATGAGCAGCATAGAAGAAATGGTTCTGGTTGATCTGGTCTCATGCCTTACACATGCTGATTCATCATTAGGCTTTTTGATTTGCGCTGGCTGAATCTCAGTATTTCTGCTTAAACTGAGAAAAAAGCAGTGTTCACTGTATGGGTCCCACATGAGGTTCACTTAAGTTTCTCACTCCTAAAGAAATCCGAATTGTCCACTAACTCTTCTGATACACAAACACAAGGAAATAAGATGTGAAATGCATCACATAAATGCTTACACATAAAATATATCAGAGATTTTGTTTGGAAAGTTACTGTAAAAGTGAAATACTTTAGGAGGTGTAGATTTTCGATTATTCTTGCTATTTTTTACTATATACACTTAGATATTCCCATCTAGTAGTGTAACACTGTTTTTACAGGAGGTATTATGTTATCTGTATGTCTGTGTGTATATAAATATATATACATGGTATGGCATGAATTTATGAAACTTTGAGCTGATTTATATCGTATAGGAAAGGACGGTGGAGAGTTTTAAGTGCCGGAGTAGAAATGGAAAGATTTATGTCCTGAGAGAAATATGTATGAATCTTTGAAAATAATTACTGCATGTATTTATTGTATGGATATTATCCTGCCCACCTACTTAGGTTTAAACTAGAGGACTCCATTAGGAAGAATTTCTGGCAGAGGTGAAAATAAAGTAGAATCCTGTAGATAATCAGGAGTCCTAATCATAAAGTAAGAAAGCCAGGGATCATGCTCAGCCTGACTCTGACCTGGGCTTCTTTCAGTCAAGGTTAGGGTGGAAGATGATACTTATGAAATCTTAAAGATGCTGGCCTACGCAGAGAAAGGGGTTGAGTGAACTTTTCAGGGAGTGTCACTGAGTGCTGACAAGGACTGACGCATACCATGAGTGGCAGCAGACTTTCTATATGACCTTGGCCGAGTCACTTAATCCCTCTGTGACTTGGTTTCCTCATCTGCAGAATTAGGTATAAACAGTAATACTTCCCTGCCTCACAGGGAGCTGTGGGGATTACTTCATTACTGTTTGCGAGGTGTGTTCAGAGACAAACAGGAAAAACGCAGTGGAAATGTTACTATTTCTTGCTGGAAACCTCTACAGTATCAAATGTTTTGTTGATCATGTCTTGCAAAATATATTATTAACTATTTATTGGGAATCTGATATTATCGGAAACCACATGAGCCCATCATACCCTCCCTCTTTTCTCTGCTTCCTTTCTGCTCTAAAGTAGTTGTGCACATGTAGTTAGGCAAAATTGTACAACCTCTCTTCCCATAAAAAAGTATGCCTCTTTCTAGGATGACAGCTTTTTGGCTTCTGTAAATGATGAACCTGGGACTTCCCAAATCTACAGTCACGTTCTCTTACCTAGGAACAGCCTGTATAGATTGACGCAAAGATAAGTAATCTACTTCACCACTTTTGAAGGAGTGAATATCAAGTGTTTAAAGTTGATTTTAAATTCCAAAGGAATGTCCACTAGTAAGGACATCTCCCTCTTCGCCTGAGAGATTGAAAGAAGCTCTTACAAACTGCAGCTCTATGTTTTCTAATAACAGATTCATGCCTTGTTTGATCACACAGTAGTGCAGGTCTCACGGATATCTGTTAGACATGCAAGGATGTGTCTCCCAAATTAACCAAAATACAGTTAACCTAAGCGGCCAAAATTTTTGAATGACTGAGAGTACATCAGCAAAGTGAGTTTATACAAACCAGTTTTGTAACTTATATCTGTGCTGATTTTGACCCAGTTGGAACTGTTGGATTGGCAGAAGCTCTAAAGCTGAACTTACATGTCTGAATCCCAGCTGCTCACTCACGAGTGGTACTGCACTGCCTTAACCCCACTATGCAGGGGAATTCTCTAAGCCACAGAGACTTAGAAATAGCCTGTAAGCATATTTCAACTGTACTCGAAGTATTCTGGATCTATAAATACAAATTACAATCAAAGAGAATTTTTCAATAATACCAGTAGGTGATGCATGTAAGAGAGACCATTTATCTTCTCTGTGACTAGGAAAACAGTCAATTTTGATTGCTAATATTAAGGTTTCAGTTTTCTTGTGGACTGCATTTCTTGGTAGCGGGATCTCTCTCCTACCATTTCTTCCATTCCATTAACAGTTGTTTAGGTTTACTTAAATCTGAATATAGTGTCTGGTAAATCACTAACAAATGGTAGTCACTGTGGCTTAGATGAAGTATTGCATATGTTTGCAGCCACACCCAAGCACTCACCTTAAAAGCACATAGGGACAATACTACTTGTTAGCTTGCACAATGCATGAGATAAGGTGATGCAATGTTCGTATGTCATTGCTCTTGTATGTGCTGTTCATGTCAGGTGTTTCTCCTGAGCAGCACGTAAGGGCATGGCATCCATCAGCTCTGCACACTCTAGTTCACCCTCATCTCTGCTATGACAAGAAAGGTTTGGTAGAAGTAATCCATTTGATCACTCCCTTTCTACTCTTATGTCAAGTCATGTCAAACCTTTTTTTTTGCTCACTAATTCGCATGTAAGGTTCCCAGTGACATCATCTGTCTAGGACTTTCGGGGTGTGAACCATTTTGTTATTTATAGAGTTACTTATTTTTTACACCAATGTTGGCAGGGTTTAAATCAGACAGGAAAAGTGCTAATATGGGCAAAGACAAATCATTAAAGACAACAAGGAGTTGAAATTTTTTAATATGTAGGAATGGATAATTTTCATATCTTTTCTTTTCTAGAAATACGTGGTTTGCTGAATTATCAGAGACTTGAATGTTTATCAAGAAGACATTTAACATTTCCTTGGGAGTGCAAAATATACTGTGTAAATTGTAGTTGGTTTTACAATGGGTTTTTTTTTAATATAGTTTTTTTCTGAAGAAAAACAGCATATTTATATCTAGAGTTATCTTGAGCAATGTATAATATTACTGTATGATATGTTGGTGTATTTTGAAGAAGGGAATCTATTTATTGAGCATAGGAAGAAAAATACTCCTTTATAAATAAAAAATGTGGCAATACTTTAAGTCCTTGGACACAGGATGTAAATATTGACATGCCAGTATAAGGCAGAAGACATGCTGTTTCTGAAGGAAGACTAAGTAAATCTGTCTTTTCATTTAATCATTATGATACAATTCACATAGCTATTAAGAATCCTCACTACTAAATTTAGACCAGAATGTTTTTCAAAATAACTTCAGTTGAGTACTCTGGAGTTATACACAGAAGGTACACTGGACGATTGCAGCAATGACAACATCCTCTTATAGAGCTAGTACTGTACACTGAGAAAGCCACTTTCGTTTGGAGATGAAATGTGGCATATTACAGAAATTTCTCATATTGTCAAAATAGATGTCAGGAGAGCAAATTTTATTTCTATCATCTGTAAGGATTATTCTTGGCCTTCCCTGTTGAAGCAAGGAAGAAAAAAAGAAAAGGACTGAGAGAGCTTGGGAAGCCACCAGGCACGTAGGAGGAGTCAAGGATGTTCAGAAATAATTGTGGGTTTTTTCAGAATTATGAGAAATAGTTCTTGGAAGAAATGAAGTTTCTTTCCCTCCCTTCCCACTCACTTTTACTGTTCCATAGAGTCAGTTTGGACTACTTAACAAAGGATGTAAATTGTTATAAACTCAGCTCTTCATATCTATAAGACCACTTGTTGTGTACATTTTCTCTGAAATAATTTTGGAGCGGCTACTGTTACAGCATTCATTGTGTCTAGCACATGTGAGGGGTCTGAGCAGAGTTCTCCTGCACAGTCCAAGAGTCAGTGGTGTATCTATCACCTGTGGGAAACATCAAAGCAGTTAGATAAGGATACCAGACCCTGATGAAAATAACACCACCTATTTGACCATGCTATTTATATACGTATGCTGGCAGTAGCTGAAGTTTTGTAAGGCTTTCTAGCATTTCCAGTTGCAATGTAAACTGCCAGATTAAAAATAATCTTTGGTTCAGATGTTGCAGAGAGCAAGCAGAAAGCTATTGAGGGTCATTAAGGTGGTTGGAGGTCCTGATGTCAGAGGGGAAGAAGGAAGTTAGCTGCTTAGTCTGATTTGGTTTAAGCAGCTTTTAGTAGAAACAAAGTAGTGCTGGAAACTCTGCCAGGGTTTTCAGTCCTTTATTCAAAAAGACAGTCTTTTGCCTAGGTGAGTAGCTGGCTTCCCCTGTGTCCATCGTGTGCCCTTTAAAATTTTCACCCACTGCCCAGTAGGTATCCCCTTCCTTTCAGTGTTCTGGACTCTGGCCTTTCTGCCATGTTCCCTGGCTTGTTCCTAAAATGAATTGGCCCACTTTCGGTGGCAGAAATCTATTGTGATTATTTTAAAGAAAGACCAGCTAACTCCATATGAGCTACATACAATCAGAGATCTAAAAAGAAAGGCTAATATTCCCACGGGAATTTGCATTGAAGGCATTCCAAGCACCAGGGAATTCCATGTGCACACAGCATAGTGTTGATCTGCACAGGAGTTTCAGTACATAGCAAACTTTGTAATCATGGTTTCACTAGAGTCGGGAGTTTACCACTTGTTCAATTGGTATTTAAATTATGATCTCAAAATTGTCCTTTCAAGTGTGTAGACCTGAAAAAGTCTTTTTTTTTTATACACTGGCAATTCTGGAGTTCTGGTAAATTAATACTGAATCAGTGTGCTATGTTTGATTCAGTTTGAATACTGTTCCTTTGAAATAAACCGCAAGCAGTGTGTTGTGTAAGAGGGACGCAGGTTTACAACTCTCACATTGTAAACTAATGGTCTGAGTCTTTACCAGCTTATTTGGAGTATTTTATTAGTGCTACAGCCAACAAAAGCACATTGCTTGTGTTATCTATGCTTCTTTATAACCATATTACCGAGATTACAGCAATTCATTGCCTGACATTTATCTATCTGACTGTCAAATCAAATATTCATGGAGTACTCACTGCTGCTCAAAGTAGCCTGGAGAAATTGTTCTGATCCCTCTGGTTACCTCTCAGTATTTCCTATCTGGTTGTGAGGGAGGTCTTGCATTATGCATCTGCGAGATCCCATCTCTTTGGTTATGTGTTTCTAGTGTGAGCAGTTGTCATTCCTTTACTGTGTAATTTATTTGATGGTGTTACTGGTATGCTATTGCATTTGTGGTGTGCAGCATGATTTTTCATTGCTATTTATAACATTGGTATTAATGGTAAGTTTGGTGGTATAGTAAATGAAGAAAGATTATGATCTCTTCCCCAATGGATAGCAGCAGATAGGAAATAATGTATTTCATAATGGAACAATGTAAATAAAATGGTACTCACTAATTAAAGGTAATTAACTGAAAGAGAATACAGTTAGTTAAATGCACTGAATCTTAAAGATAGACAATGTTCTTAAAATGCTGTGGGCTTTTGAATTTAAACACATTTGCAATGCACAAACTTTAAGGAGTGAAGAAGGTTCTTATGAACAGTTTTTGGTTAATGGATTTCCTGGTATCATGGACTCACAGATTCACAGAATTCTGTGTGTCTGTCATATTGGTAAGGTCATTGAATGTGTCCAGAGGAGGGCAACAAAGCTGGTGAAAGGGCTGAAAGGAATGTCCTGTGAGGAGCAGCAAAGGATTTTGGGCTTGTCTAGTTTGGAGAAAAAGGAAGCTGAAGGGTGACCTCATTGCCCGCTACAGCTTCCTGAGAAGGGGAAGTGGAGAGGGAGGTGCTGATCTCTTCTCCCTGGTGTCCAGTATAGAATGCACTGGAATGGTTCAAAGCTGTGCTGGGGGAGGTTCAGGCTGGACATTAGGAAGCATTTCTTCACTGAGAGGTTGGTCATGGGCTGGAACAGGTTTCCTAGGGAGGTAGTCAAAGCCCCAGGCCTGTCAGTGTTTTAGAGGCATTTGGACAGGCATGAACTAGACAAATAATTGTAGATCCTGTCCAGCTGAAAATATTCTATTGTATATGTCGTACAGCTTTTTGGACTTCTCCCAATCTCCAGTAGAGACTTTGTGAAAATTCTTCTGAAGAGTAAAAAAAACGTTTAGTTTTGAGTGTAGGTCAGTCACAATAACTTCAGATTCTTCCCATTTAGTTTTGAATGTAGGTCAGTCACAATAACTTCAGATTCTTCCCACAAGGTGCATGGGAAGAAACAGCCTCATTAACTCTTTGCTCTGAGAAAATGCTTGGAAATATGGCAATCATTAGAATTTTCCATGTCCAACTGTGAGAAAGGGGTAGACAAGTGAAAAAACAGCAGCAGAATACTCTGTGGTAACAGACTAATAAGACTAATATAGAATATTATACAGGAATTGTTTATGAAATATTAGTAAGGGTTTTTTGTATAGCATAATTCTTTTGATTTTAGTCGACATACTGGTTTAGGCTACCAAGCTTCAGAAGCCCTGCCTGTGCCAGATGCCTCGATAAAGGTCAGAGGGGCGTGACTCACCTGTGAGGAGTGTGTTGTCACTGCCAACCTTGGGCAGGACAGTCCCACCTGCGGTGTCCCAATTTCCAGGGCAGATGCACAGTTGGCCCGGATTGGCTGTGCTGGCTCCCGCCTCGGCACGGATTGGCCGAGCCTTGTGCCTCCTCTGTCTCATCTTCCTGGGGCACCAGCACTGCCCGGCTGCCGCTCCTCCACACTGACCACAGAGGGACCGGAGGATGCCCACGCATCAGCACTTGGTCGATAAGGTGTGTTGTTGGGGATGTGGTGGACAGGGTGCACACTAACTGGTGATACTTACTCTCAAAGGCTAAAGAAGATGTCTGTGGCTCATCAGGAGAGATGTCTAGGAGAAGGAGGAAAATACTCACACAGAATGGGAATAGAAAGGGCTATGCAGGAGTTAGTCTTAAACTGTTGTCAAGATGGACTTGCAAGGACTGTGTTTTTCAAATTACGGAAAGGTATTTATCATATTAAATGCTCTATATTTAAAAGCTTTTCAAACAACTTTTGTCTCTATTCAGAAGTTTGCCCAAGGCTTTGGAGGAACAAGCCACCAAAGTGTCTCTTGCCGAGTCCAGCAGACTTTGAACACAGTAGCTAACTAGCACTCAGGGATTTAATTGTTGGCCTGAAGTTGTATTAGAATATATATGGAAGAGGATTCTTAAGGTAGCAGCTCAGGTGTTGGAAAGATGAGGGCCATGTAGACTCATAGGGAAAAAGGTTTGAATCTGTGATAAAAAAATAATTAGAGTTTTTCCATCAGATGAAGGAACTGAGGATACAGTTAATTTTTCATAATTGTATCCAATTAGAAGTTTGCAAATAACATTTATTTGCCAGAATTCCCTATGCTTCTATTTTATAAATATTTACTTTTTGTTTCTTTACATTTTTCATGTCAAAAAGGTGAAATATGTGATGCAAGGTAACATGATTGCATTGAGTATGTATTGGAACTCGGAGCTCATGGAAGTTTTCTGCCTCAGGTCTGGACTAGGAATTTTTTAAATGCTAATATCTCTCTTTCTCATCTAAAAGCTAGTTCCAAAAAATGACATGATGAGACTCAGAATACCTTTTTAACTGTTAAATCAGAGAGCTGATGCAAAGAGAAGGCATTTCAGCCATGTTTCAACATGTTGTATTTCTGGCTCTTTTCTAGAAAGAAAAGGAGGAAAGATTTCAGACTGGCTTTCTTTCATGGCAGAGTGCAGCTCCAGAATTTTCCAATCCTAGCTAAACTAGGACTTTGCCCTTTGAAATAGAACATCTAATTAAGAAACAGGCTTTTTTTTTCCAACTCTCCGTGAGTCAGACAAAGATTTCAACAACACATAGACTGGTTCATATTAAATCACTGTTTACCGCATCTGTTGATATAATAGCACCCACACGCTGCATTTAAAACTTAATTAGAGGTGGGCCACGTCAAAATCGTCACAAGAGATTGGATAACCACACCCAGCATGCTGATACCAAAATATGATGCTTACCAGGATCCCATTAAAGTGACACTTTGATGAGGCTTTAGAGAGGTACACATTCATCTGCTTTAAAGACATGATAACTTGCATGTATCTCTTTCCTGGTTGCTGCCCTGAGTAGTTGTGACACCGTGCAAACCTTCATCATCCTACCTAGAAACCTTTCAGCGCTTCACAGTCACCTATTTTATTATTTGTTGACTCAGTGGCTTTTTAAAAAGTTGTTGAAATTCAGAGTTAAGTACATGGATGTTTGGAATTCTGTATTTTCCCCCTGCTTTCAGATGCTTCTGTTACTTATTTCTTTAGCACATACAAAACCAAATGATCTTACGCTGTCATGCATGAATTAAGTTACACAGGTAGATGGTACAAATTGGACATATCTCTTACATTGCATTTGAAATGCTTAAAAAAGTCTCAAGGAAATATCTCCATTCTTTCTGTTACTGTCTGTTGTGTCACAGGAGGCAATCCTGTGGCAGACAGCATGTAAAATAGCATTATTAAATACTTCTGGAAATTTAACTGTTGTATGTATCAGCATTTTTGCAGCTGGAAGAGTGAGTTGTTCATAAGATGTAATGGCCTTTTAAATTATGTAGTGCCACAGTTGAATGTTTAGACTTTGAACATGGGCTGTAAAATCTGGTATTAAACACCTGAGAATACTATTGGGAAATGTTTCCTTTCTTTCTTGGAAACAGTTTGCCATCAATGTCAATACTACAACTAAACTATGAAGAAAATACATTTTTTCTTCATGGACAGCCCTGGAAGACTGGACTTCAGTCCTGTCTCCTAGCTATTATTTGTGAATTTCTGTACTGGCTGTAGTTTATTCTTAACAAAGGAAGCATGCAGTAGTAATTTAGTATTTTTAAATTGTTTAGAAGTTCCAGAGGCCTTTGCAAAGGTCTTTTGTTAAGTCCTTCAGGAAACAAATACTTTGAAAAACTCTAAGAGTTCTCCAGGGCTTTTAACTAGATTTCTTGACCGTCCCTTGGAAGTGAGAGTAGGGAAAGCAGTCAAAGGAGAGCATGCTAGTCATGGTTATATCTACAGTCTGAGGGCAAGGATTGCATCTTAGTTCTTGAATAGCCAAGGAGCTGAGCTAAATCTACCAGTGCAACAATGAGGAGCTTTGTTTAGACTTCTCTAGTTCTAAGGTGTAATGCAGCAGACATGACTGTTAATGGATTGCTGACATATAACCTGAAAATTTAAACTTCCATTAATAATTCAGTATTTTTAAATTACAGTATTTGTGTCTCTTATCTCACATTTCTGCCAGTGCATATAAGTACCTTATTTTAATTTTTTTTCAAAATACATGAATGCAAAGAAACTACAACTTTCTAGGCTTGCTTTGTTTCCTGTCCTGGAGAAAAGCAGATATTTTTCAAAATGGCAACTACTTAAAAGATGTTACTATGAACTGTATTGTCTTTTTGTTCCACAGATGAGGAGACATTCTTGCTTTGTTTTTTTGTTCTGTGGGATATTTTTGCCTGGAATCCTTGGTTTTCCGCAGACAAATACTTCAATTGATTGTGATTCCCTGTTACCAAACTATGAAGCTGAAGCACAGACATCTGCACCACCATATATTATTGCTGTATCTTTTGATAACTTTGAGCCAGGAAATGAAGTCCAAGGTAAACAATCTGAATGAGATAAAATCTTTGCCCTTGTCTTCCAGAATTACCAATCTTTTAGAAGATTTTCCTCTCAGTCTAGATAATTTATTTTTTAACTTCAATCTTGTTCATGTATACCAGAGATATTACAATTTTTTCTATCTGTATGTACATTCTTGTATAACTGAAAATGCATTCTTTCTTTTTTCTTCATTTCTGCTGTAATTATTGTGACAAAATTAAAATTAAGTGGGACAGCTGGCCAAACTGGACTAATAATTAGTTGTTCTTTAACTTTGTATTTGAGTATTTGAATCAGGCCTCTGCAATACAAAGGGATCCTACTCATTAGTTCTTCACATGGTGTCATCTTACAGGAAAATAAAAATTCAGGACGCAGTATGAGACAGCTCCAGAGTGAGACATTTTGAGTCATCCTTCTAAGAGCTGCATCCCAGATTTTATCAAATTGCAGGAGGTGGAGCTATTGTGGCTTAACCACCTTTTTATCTTCCTAATCCCAAATTGCTCTCTGGATGGAACACCTTAACAGCCTTGTTTCTCCACACTATGATGCCATCTCATGGTGCTGTCACACTTCAAGTAACTTGTGAATGCTTCTTTTTCTAGCCATTCATGCTAGAAGAAGCATGGAAATGGAAGAGAGTTGTGACCTGTCACAGGTCTGTTGCTGGATCTCAGTAGCTGAAAAAGAGCATTATTCACTAAGTAGTTACTCTCTAGCTGGGATTCTGTTTTACTTTAACCTAGTGGCATGGATGTTCTTCCACAGAGAGTGATGTATAGGGAGAAAAATGGAGAAGCCTCAGAGTCCTGCTACTGTTGCCTTTGTCTTGGGCAAACGTGTGAAGAGCTTCTTCAAGGATGGAAGGGCTCTTTAAATATGGATACCTACTTTTAAAATATTACTGACAGAACAATGATGGATGGATTTAAGTATATGCAGACTGTTCAGCAAGTGAAATGAGACTTATAATGACAAAAATATTGAATCCCAGGTCTTGTCTTTTTTGTCCCTTTTTTCCCCCTAACCATGCCTATTTTTAGCACTACTTTTCTCATGCTCCCAGCTGTAAGCACCCTGTACGTGGTCTCAGGGAGCTGCATTAGGTCCCCTTCCATTGAGTACATTGCAGGTTCATTGTGACATGCCACATGCCAATTCCTACAGGTCATCCCTGCTGCATTTAGCCCTGCATTCAAACACTCCATATCATTTCTTCTGGGAGACCTGGGGAAAACGGGTGAATTAGTACTGAAAGTTGATGATAGTTGGAAGGCTAATTATGCAGGTGTTTGGAAAAGCTAAATTATCGAGGTATGATTGGTCTCTGCCTTCACTTTTGTGTCATTCCCAGTTCATCTGGCCTTGCTTTTAATGATGACACATATCTCTATGTATAAAAAATTATTTTGATTTTGTTTGCCAAAGTCCCTAATAATGGAATTAGCAGAGAAAAGTTATAATAGATCATAAAAAATTTGGTTATGCTTTTTGAAATTTAATTTCAATTTTGATACACACAAAGCATGAAACTGCTCTCTTCCATATTTTTCTGAGCTCCTTCAGTAACAAAATTTGATTAATATTGAGTAGCTTATATAATTATTAATTTTTCATATTTAATGTAGAACATGGAAGCCAAACTGTAGTTTCTCTCTTTCCAGTTATAATACATTAAAAAAAATGTTTCTGCATTTCAGCCTTACACAAAAGCTAATGATTTCTTTTAAAACGGGTAAGAAAGAAATGCAATTCTCTTTCTGCTAAAGCAATTTTGACTTTTAGGCATAATTAGACAGAAAATAAATAACCTTTTGCTCAGCAGGGCCACTGCTCACTTGGTTGAGCGGAATTCCTTTTAAAATTGTCAATAAATCATGAATTTCATATTACTTTACATAGAAGCACCTTTCTAAACTTTTTCCTTTACCTTTATTCTCCTTATGATGAAGAAAAGCGTTTTTGATGTTTTTTAGAATTGTACAAGGCCTAAAGTAATTACTGCACATGCAGTATTCTGCCTTGGAGTGAAGCAAATAACATGGTAAAAATTTAGGTGGTTTTAGCTGTATATGAAACTTAAATTTCTCAAAATGTCTCTTTTCACAGTAACTCTAGAAGCACTTGGAGATGCTGGGTTTAAAGGATTTAATCTACAAGCTCGAGAAATAGATGGAGATGTTCCTGTTGGTACTTTTAAAATTACAGATCCAAACACGAAAGGCTTGGAATGTCATAACATGACGGTATGTATGCAGTGTTTGGAATACTTACTGAACCTTGAGTTTCTTTTAAATAATAGAAGTAGGGATCATTCTTTATATAGCAAAGCTATTTCATCAGTAGTGTTTAAAAAGTTGGGCTTCCTCAAGAACGACATATATACTCTATATGTGATATGAATCAAATACAGAAATTCCCTGGCTCTTTTTAGGACTACATCAGTGTTACCTGATGTAGTAGAGACAGTTCCTGTAATGATATAGGTAAAAGTCACTTTTGCATCTTGTATAATTATATGTATTCCTTTTTAATTGCAGAATTCAGCAGTCAGCCATGCCAACTCAGATGTGAAACAGAAAGTTAAAACAACATGGATTGCTCCAGATGATGCTAGAGAGATTCAATTCATGTAAATAGTTGTTTTTCAAATTTTTTTGCCTTGAAATTTTATTTCTATGTTAAGATGGACCTTTGTTGCTATTTCTGATATTCTAGTCTTGCCATCATCATGGGTTTTTCATAGTTCGCCATAACTTCCCACTATATTCATTATGATTTCCATTTCAAGATATAATTTTAAAGGACAAACACTGTCCTACAGATCTTAATATATCTAAATAATTCAATTAAGCACAATACTATTAATTGATCTTTGAGTAACCAGTTTTTACAATTTGACTTCTTTAATTACAACAACAACAGTATCAATGTAACTTGTTCCCTGAATGAAGATGAAGTTCAGGCTCCATTCAGTTCAGGCTCTTTTCGGTTATACCTTTTTTAATTTTGAACAGTGGCAAAATAGTAATTTGATGTAAATTCTTCTAATATAAATTTTAAAATAAGTGTATGACCCATGAACTAACTTCTGGAAACAGGAGAAGACATGTTTAGCCTACTTTTAATGCTACATTTTGCATACAATGCAGATCTGAAGCATGTAAAAATACCACCTACTCTAAGAAATGCATGCTTGAAATATATTGGAAAATAGCTAAGTATTTGATAGCTTGTATTGTTTGAAGTGCAGATTTATGATAGGGCCGTCTTTGCCTTGCTTCATTAAATCTTGAGGAATACAAAGAATGGGCAAAAGAATACAAAAACACAATTACTTCCACTCATTAATGCCATGAGAATCAGTTCACCATCATAGATAAAGATTGTCAGAGCAGGTGACATTATGGACATTTGAGCTGATACTCCTCACTGGAGTCAGTGCTTCTTCAGTGTCTACTCCTCTTCTGCTTGTTCCCAGCATCTGTTTTCATTATATTCAAAATTATGTTGGATGATAATACAAGTCACTATAAGGAAAAGTATTCTGTGAAACTTGTGCTGAATACACTTAAAACCAAAACAGAGTGGATATTCTTGGCTGGGGGCAAAGGGGGAGGAGAGTTTATTAGTATTTCATTTTGAAATACTGTGATAGAAAAATAATTATTGTTTTGTTTTCTTTCTAGTGCAACTGTGGTTCAAAATCTAGAGAACTTTTGGGTTGGAATTCAAAGCAAAACTCTCACACCTACACATTCTGAGTCAGTTAATGCAACAGGGAAAAGTAAAAGGAAGGTATGTTTTGAGTGTATTTGAATGATAGAAATTAATACAGTAATTAAAGTATCTTTAGCATGATACAAGACATACATTTGTTGTCATTTATTCATTAACTAAGATGGCCAAAATCACTCGATGTTTTCAATAGTTTTACTTTAACTGACTAATCTTACTAAAATGATGAAAAAATTAGGTAAACATAATTTTTCTCCCCCAGAAATGAGGACAGTAATAATCTACTTATCAAAATAATCCATACCTTAAAGCAAAAAAAACAAGCAAATTGGTTATAAGGTTATAAGTACTGTTCTGTACTTCTGAGGTACAGTGCTGTTCTTAACTGCTGCCCCAGCCCCTGGGAACTGTAACTGTGCAGCATATTCTAGAAAGGAGTTTGTAAATTTTTTTCTGCCAAGAATTATGCTTATATTAAATGTATTAAACATGATTGGCAGCTTCTGTAAAGAAAGTCTCCTCAAATCTATTGTGATCTGTTTAGGAGTGAACACCTGTCTTTAATCTCTCACTTCGCCAACTGTATTTTCTGTTTCCTGTAATAAGCTGCTCTCTTTTTTGCAGTAAATAATTTCAAAATGCTTCCTCTTTTTTTTTTTTACCCACAGCTTATGATAGAATTAGAATGTAACAAGGTAAGAGCAATGTTTCTTCAATTTCCCAATTTTCAGTTACCTCAGTTTTAGAATTCTTGTCCTACTGGTCCTCTTGTTTCACACTTGCAGCATGAAGATTGTATTGTACCATTCAAATTACTTTCCTAGCAATATCACATTTATGCTTTCATTTTTGTATTCAGTTTTGAAGGTACTTTTATTTTGAATTAGTTAACATCAGTTCTCAGATGAGATTGTTAAAATGTGTAATATATTGTCAGCAATGAAACACTTGATTTCTTTGCTGAGACCATCAATGTGAATTCAGATGATTTCCTGTTTAAAATAATTTGATATTTTTACACCACTCAATAAACAGTAACTGGAACCTGTGCTTTCTTGCAGCGTGGAGGGACTTACTCAACAGGCCGATGCATCATGGTAAATTTTCTTTCTCCAAAGATAGTGACATGCTGCTAACTGCACAAGATCTCAAGGCATTGTCAAAAGTTGCTTCTAGACAAGTCTTTAAAGCATTTTTCATTTTAAAGCGAAAATGCTTTAAAATTAAAAATCAATTTAATTTTCTTTTTGTTAGTTTTTCTTTGTTGAATAAAAATTAAAAACTGTCTAGAGGATTGTCAGACTTGCTACCATTTCTGTCTGCATCGTCTCTCTAGCAAATCTGAATTAGCTTTATAATAGAAGTTTTCCTTTTTCTGTTTTCACCTTTTATTCTTAGTGTTTTCTTGCTGTTCAAGATCACTTATTTCAACAGCTCTGAAACCTTGCCTTTTGCAAATCATGATCTAGATGTAAAATATAGCTATTTGATCTTTTTTCCTCTGAAAACTATCACTTACAGCTCGGTGAAGAAGCCTCTTTTCCTTCTTTGCTTTTTTACAGCAAATATGCTAATGGTTATATGGTCATATCAGTAAAAAGCTTTCATCTACTTTTTAATGATTGTGATGGTGTAGCTCTCCTCCTCAATGATGGATATCAAGTGTATGAGGTCAGATAAAAACGGATGCAAGCAGCAGAATTATGTTATTTATAACAGCTGGATTGGCACAGTTTTGATTATTTGTCTTGAAAGATCTCTGAAATAATTTTAATAGTATCACTTTGGTGGAATGAAGTCACAGAAAACTACTTTATGGGTTCTTTCTTTTCCCACCAAGTAGAATTTTCTCTCCTGAAAATCACTTATATAAAAATATTTTTTCTGCAAAGTAATAAATACCAATTTGGTTTCTTTACAGGTTGGACCTTCCAGTTCCTCTCAGAACAGCTATTCAGGCGGTCAGGTATGAGTCCTAAATTCCAGCATTTGTATGTTTTCCTTCAGTAACCTTGAATGACTAAAATTCTGTAGCTACAGAGTGGTGAGGTAATTTAGTACAGTACTGAAATATCTTCTCTGCTAGTTAACCTGGAAAGGCAGAGTTACTCATCCAGTAAACAGTATGTTGGTACCTGGGCTGAGTTCAACTTCCTCCACTCTGCTGAACTCAACAGCTTGTTCCAATTTAATGTCTATATTGCCTTTAACACCAGATTATATATGCAGTTGAAATTTTGGGGATATCACTGTCTAGTTAGCCCTTTAAAACTTCTGGGGTATGTATGTCTGCATTCTCACCACTTTCGCTTCATTAATCACAGCAATTTATACTTGGGTTTTAGTTGATTATTTCCACTGCCATTAATATGCCTATTTTGTCTTTAACTCTTAGATACCTTCTGGTATGTCTCCACTTTCTTAAACTGAGCTTCTCAAGCTTTCTTACTAATTACTAGTTATATTTATTAGTGAATTATCTGGTAATATTCCATTTCTTCAATCTTTACTACTTGTAACTGGAATTACCAGACACTGAGAAATATGAACTATTTTGATATATATGCTAAAAACTGGTTTTCTTCCTTATATTTTTTTTCATATATAATACATATTTTCTAAGAGTTGAGTTTCTCATCATATACTTGAAGTTAATAAATTTTTATAAAATATGAGCCATTCAGTAAAATTTTGAAAGGTTTCATGACCAGTGACAAAGTTGATGAAAGTTATATGAAATACAGATGGTGACTAATGTGTGTTATACTACATTAGAATTATTACAGGCAGTGCAAGTGAATTGGTAACCTCTTTACTTGCTTATCCCTTGCTTGCACATACACATTGCCAGCTGCACAGCTTTTCATGCCATAAACAGCATGGCATGGGGTTTTTTCTGTCTGCCCCATTTGGGTTTTTTATATGGAAATAATTGACTTCTGTTTTTATTTCAGAGTGGAGTAGTCTACACAATAAGCAAGAGTGGATGTGGCCCTGTAAGCACTATTTCTACATTTTCTTTTTTGACCCCAGCATAACATTTGTAGTAACTCCCAGTTTTCAATGGCATTACTTAATGAATGTTCATGTGGAAGTCTCTGTTCCAAATAGAAAACAATGACGAGCAATAACTGGTTTCTTTTTTGTCTTAGGGAGGTGCTGCTGGTGCATATGGCCAACATGCCTGCAGAGATGTAAGCTGGTTATAGATGTTTTTACTGATTGTCTCCTACGATGATGCTTCTTAACTCATCTCATTATTGCAAATTGCATTGATTCTCTTCTGTAGTTATTGAAGTCTTCCTAAATATATTCAGGAAAATAGTGTTAGCTTGACATATTATTCTGAGATTAAAACTCAAAATTAGAAGACGTTACGTTGCAAATTCAAAACCTAATCATTTATGTTTAAGGGTGTAAATGTACACATACGTGATACATAATGTCACCTATTATAAACTCTTAATTTTTCACCTTACTAAAATGTCATCATTTTTACTGCATAATGGTTTTTATCAGTTAAAATAATTTTCTTTGGATATTGCATATTTTGCAATATTATTTGGGATATTTTACAATCTTTGCATATTAATTCTTTGATTAGTAGAGAAATTTCTATTGTCAATTTCATTTATTTCATTTTCACTTGAAAACAGGTTAATAATTAGAAAATTATTGTACAAATAAACACCTGATTTATGTTTTTATTTTAGAGTGCATCCTTGTCCGGCAGTGGTCTTACTTATGGCCAGGTAATTCTGTTTCCCAACATGTTTTTATCTTCCTTAGGTATTCAAAAGCTAAGCAGTTTTGCCCAAATTTACCAAACAATAATTAAATTTGCTGAAGGGGATAAAGGCAAACTGTCTTCAAATGTTTTAGTAGTGATCATATCTGGAAATAACTTCAGCAGATGGGTTAAATATTTGGTGTATGCTGCTATATCCATTTTGTTAGGAGTTACTTCTCTTTTTGCCATACATTTACCTAAGCAACAAATGGATTCTGTATTTTTTACAGTCTGTCCCTTCAAGCAGTTCAGATTCCAGTAAGAAGGTAAGCACTCCTTTTCAAAGGGAAAACATTCTTACAGTTATAACTTGGCATGACTCCTGTTATTTCAGTTAAGACTTCAAGATTTTAACCCAAATCAATTCATATGATTTGATTTGGTTTGGTTCTTAGAGGTGGGAAGAGCTTCTGATGAGAAAACAGTAACACCTAAGCAGAAGATACAGTTATTGCATTTGGCTTAATTTCTTTTTAATGAACTTAATATCAAGTCTTTTTTTTAGCATAATGTTGAATGAAGACAAAGTAAATTGATCTTCTAGTTTGGGGTGGGAAGTTGACGTTCAAAAAGGGCACACAGTACAGGCCAGTGGATATGGTACAAGACATGAAATCCTGCTTCTGCCCCTAGAGCTGAGTCATTATGTGGTTTGGGGCAAATGTTTTATCTCCTTATACTCTTGTATAAACCATGTATACATATATATCATTCTTTGCTTGGTAATGTGCATTTTTTTTTTAAAATACTATTTCATAAAAGGGATCTTGCATAATTATTAGCAGAGTTTGTAAATTTACAGATTTCAATATTCTTCATTTTTCTAACATATTTAACAATTTAAATAATCTCTGTGACAAGTAAACAGCTTCCTGTGGTTTCTCTATAGGTCGTGGTTGTTGCCAACAGCAACCCTTTTCCACCTGTGGTAAGCAGTTTTTTCTCTACAATACACATTTTCTCTACAAATAATTTTGACTCAAAAAGGCTTTCAAATATCTACATTTCTAATTTTTCAGAAATATTCCTTGAGACAATTCTTTGGCAGCCAGGATTTACTCTATGTGTATAGTTATCTTCAGGGAAGGCCTGTTATAAGATAGGTACAAATCTCATGGTTCTGTGATTGCTGTTAGTTCTTGCACAGGTAATGGATTAGCTGCAGACACCAGGTCTCTCAATGCATGCACTCTCTGTGCTCCTGAATAGTTTTGATTTTATGTTTCTGTTGCAATTTTCTTTTGTTAATTCACTTCCATTCTCATTTTTAAATGATTACATTTCCACTCTGCTTACTTGGAATTAAAACTGAGTTTAGCCTTCAGGTGCTTGAAGTGAGTTTTTATAATGTAATATTTTATAGATGTTTAATTTCTAATAGAACATGTTGTTCTAACCTGAATAAAGGTTAAGATGCATTTATTCTATGCCATCCTTTTTATATCATTCTTTCACATTCCATTGTCTATTGCATCCGAAATATAAGGGCCCTTTTTCCCTTTCTCTGCTGCAATATTCTGTTTGGTCAAGCCCTTTTGCAAAATAATTATATATATATTTCTGTTTCATTTGCAGCGTCACACCTTCCCTCAGGTATGCACACTTTTTTCTTGTGATTCCTATAGTATTAATATAGTTCTTAGGGGATCAAACCAGTTGTCTCAGGACGGTGTGTGCCACTATTTTACATTTGTCCCTCATGCCCCAGAATTCAGCAAACAAATGACTGGAAGAGGAAATGGATTTGTATGTGTTGATGTATGTCCAGTGGCAGTGAGACAGGTTGGAGGGATGGTGACGTTTTGGCTTCCCTCCCCACACTTGGAAAAGCCAAGCTGACTGGTAGTGCAGAAAGGTGATGCACATAAGCTGTGCTCTGCTGCTCTCCACAGAAGATTTAAGAGTAGAAAAATTTTTAGTAGGGTCAGTTTGCCTCGCCATACTTTCAGAGCTGAGAATAAACTAGTTGAATGCTGGGTGTTAAGAACTGGCACACGGTACATAACACATATGACCTTTCCCTTTATTCTCACAAACTAAAGTGTTCAACTTAGTATTTTCTGTTTAAGTGCATTGCCTTTAAACAAGTCAATTAAATTATCTTTCTTTCTTTCTGGATTTTTTTTTCAGAGTTTGGGAAGCTCTGCTACAAGGATCATAGTACAGGTAGACATTTTTTTCTCCATTATACCTAAGTTTTAAATGAAGCTTTGTCTCAGTGAACTAAATAATAATTCCTCTCTTAGGGAACAAATATATATAGATAACTTAGAGATATCTTAGATGTCAACAAACTACAGTGGTGGAGTAGGGCATTTTTGTAATTACAGCAAAGAAGTAATTAAAAATTGTGATATGTAAAAATTGTGATATCTTGGCTGGTTGCTGATTAAAGACCACTGCAGCTGTTTTCTACACCTAAAAAATTTGAAAACCTCTGTATGCAAATTCCATAGTGCTTTTAAAACTGGCAGAAGTTGACCGTCTCAATCTGCTCAGGGAGGATGGAGTTATACAATTAAAGCTTGAATGTTACTCATATCAAATCAAATTAAAATTGCAACCTGCACAGTTCCATTTTCATTTAAACAGTCTATTTTTTAAATGGAAACACCCAGCTCATAATTATATTTTGAAAATCCTGCAGTTAAGGCTTAGGTAAACTGTATATGTAATGTTGCTTCTTGATAACTAGGGACTTGGAAAGTTGATTACAATCCAATCTCATTAAGAGCATGCTTGTAAAGTATTATGAATATCATTCAGGCATATTTTTCTGGGTTCTTTGCAATTTAGGAATTTTAGCATCCATCCCACTCTGAATGGCTAACCAGTCCGTTAGATGCCAGTCCATTAGACTACAACAAATTCTCACTCCTTTCACTGAAAGATCAGTAGCAGGTTACCCCAGCTGAAATGTGTCTTTTGGAAATCATTGTTTTCAAAATTATTTTCTTCCATGACTGGTGATGAATGCTGGAAAAGAAAGGGATAAAATTTCCTTGCTATTTTATTTCTGACTTTAAATGTACAGTGTTTTGATTGCGCAGGTTTACTGTTTTCATTGTGTAGATGTAAAAAACATTTCATTCCTCTCATAATCCACAAATTTCGTGGGAATCAAAATATTTTCTGCAGTGACTTTTCCTTAGATTAAATTATAACTGTGGCTTTTTCAATTTTTGTTTTGACAAAGACTTTTTCAAAAGTTTGTTGTGCTTATTCATGAAAAAAATCAGTCATAACATGAATACAAATGGATATGAGTTTAAAGGCAATATGTGTAGTACATTTGAAGGGCAGAATTATTTTAACTCACTTCAAATACCACAATATGACACAAAGATGTATTATACAATTAATTTTCATTAAGAAAATTATAACAAGATATATAAATACTTTTAACACTATTTCTGTAGAATCTTTATATACACTTTATAGCACATGGAGATGGCATACAGTACGAAAAAGGGTAATGAGCTCTTTGTGGCTTTCAAACTGTCTAGTAGATAGAAGGACAGAGCTGCTTCTTGAAAATGGCTTAGTGCATAAGCAATTTCTCTTAAAAATAAATTACTTTTTTTTTGTTTCTGTGTAGACTGGACAAAAACAGCAAACCAGCAGCAGTACTTACATTCAGGTAAGTGAATTTAAAAAATTATATAAATATTCCTATAGACTTCACTAAAACAGGGTCAGCACAACTTAGAAATAAATTATTTTCTGCATTTAAAAATGGATTTCATAGGTGCAGGTATTTCTATTTCCCTGGCTTTTGTTCATAAAAATACCATCTGATGTTGGTATTCACCTGTTTTTGTTTGTGATGCTCACAAATGTATTTCCATGTGTGATGGGTTAACATGAAATGAGTGTATTCCACTCAGAGCATAAAGGTCATGGCCCTGAGAGGAAGTGATTCTAGGCTCACACCACACCTTAAGCCCCAGGCTTATAGATCCCATGCATATTAGACCTTCAATTCCAAAAAAGCTGTAAAGGGTAGTTGCTTAGCCATATCAAGAATGATGAAAAATCATAATTGTGGAACTATGTGCAGTGTCTTCCAGGATTGCTTAAAGCCATGAAGATAAAGCTGCTTGTGTGAAAAACAGTTTAACAAATACTCACATAATGGCATCATGGATTATTGCAACCTAAAACTTGAGAATACTCATAGTATGAACTCAAGTCTGAAGTCTCTTGAAGTCTTCCTCCTCTTGGGGGCTGGGAGTAGGAAAGATGCAAAAGTCTGTCAATATCCTCTATAGCACTACGTGCAACCAGAAAAGTGTTTCAGAAGGGTAGGTATGACTTTTAGGGATCAAGGCCACAGGGAGGCCGCTTCTCAATATCACAAATATTCAACATGCACAGGGTTGGCATTCATGGATTCTGATGAGAATAGGACAATCTATTGCAGGGATGTGAGCATACTGCTCTGTGTCCTTTGTGCTTTTAGGGAATCCCACATGCAGCTGTTAGTTCCATAAACATCACGCTCTTTTAAAAAGCCTCCTTGTCAAGGTGGTAATTATCTTCTCTTTATTTAAAGGGTTCCCAAGGCAGCTCGTCCTATGGTCAGGTGAGACTTTTTGCTGAAATGTATTGAGCTTTACTGTAGGAGCCTGTCTTGTAAATGGGCTTCAGGGCACGGGCTGTTTTTTACCCCCTTGATATTTCCTAGTGGTCCTTGATTTTGGTTTGTACCACTGAAATACCATGTGAGGGAAGAAAAGAACATAGTGCAGAGGAACTTAGGTGGAAATGGACTTTTCTGTTGCAGCTGTGCTAAGATGATACTGCTTTGTTAACAAATGACTTCCTGCCTTTCTTACAGGGCTATAGACCTCAAAGTGGCAGTTCCTATGGCCAGGTAAGCATCAATCATTTAGCATTTGAGAATATTTTAGCTATATTTTAGTATTAAAGTATTTGAGAAATGGAGCACCGTGGCACTGTAAAAGCATTGAGCAGTCCCTCAGAATCTGAACTTTAAAGAACACTTTCTCTGAAAATGTCTGTTCTCACACTCAATATATATGCACGTGCTACTTATTGATCTGGAATCCCAGTGTGTGA